>JAECUM010014208.1:0-73000 GCA_016617855.1 Megalonaias nervosa | reverse complement strand
ATATATAGATAGATAGATAGATAGATAGATAGATAGTTAGATATTGTTACGACTCTTAAATTATGCAGCAGATAAAGTGATATGACGATTGATTTAGGTAACAGCTTCAAGCAATTTATTTCTCTACATTACAAAGTGAAAATTCTAGAGACACTTACAGTAATGTATTTAAAAAACAGATAATTCAGAATGTTCTATCCCAAGTCCAAACATATAGAATGTTTTGAATGTATTGCAATAATCATGAGTATCCTCATGTAACACAATGTTATAATAAAGAATGTCTTTGAACAACAATTCAGTGTAGCGTTAATCCAAAATATCAATGAAAACGTTAGTAATTCCAATAAATATTTTCAATAAATAATTCGTTTCGAATGATATCTGACATTTTGATCTAAAACAGGAATGAGTCATTTGTTTATCAAATCCCTGGTTATACGGATTTTCACCTGACCTAGATCGTAATAGAATATGAAGATTTCCAAGTCTAACTGTAAACAAGACTATCGTTAAAGTCGTTATTTTAATCATGCTGTTAGCAACTTACAATCATGGGCGAAAGTTAGCTATGTAAACATTCTGTTTACGTTATTTAAAGCACATCTTACATAGATGAAAGTTGACTACACAATTGGGCAACATGCATAGCATCAAACGAAAGTTGGGCAACAAAAATCACATATAAACGAATGTTGGGTAACAAAAATAACATACAAACTAATGTTGGGTAACAAAAATAACATACAAACTAATGTTGGGCAACAAAAATAACATACAAACTAATGTTGGGTAATAAAAATAACATACAAACTAATGTTGGGCAACAAAAATAACATACAACCTAATGTTGGGTAAAAATATAACATACAAACTAATGTTGGACAAAATAAATAACATACAAAAGAAAGTTGGACAGCATAACGAACATACAAAGGAAAGTTAGGCAACATAAATATACAAACAGAAGTTAGGTAATATAAAGACAATGCAAACAAAAGTTGGGCAACATAAGTCACATACAAACGAACGTTGGGCAGCATAAATACAAACGGAAGTTGCAGCTATAACAGTTTGAGACCTGAATCCTTTGTTGTTGTGCAACAGTTAAAGCAGCATATGGATATAAAATCTGTCGAGACATTGTATAATCATGAATATATAGGAATGCATGCACAGCTGTAGATTTAACCAAAGATTAAACTATATAACTAATTCTTCCACTATAAAAAGGAAGAAAGGTTGAATTAGTGACGTAATTGACATAAAACAAGCATCACAATCTTCTGTCTTGAACTGAAGCTCTAATATTGTCCAAGTTATCATATATTCTATAATATATTTACTTCATTGTCGTGTCTATCGTGGAAGAGAAACGATATGAACAGAAGAAATAAATCAAAACTACAAGTTATACAGCTGGTAATTGGTTTTATTTTAGTGAAATAAACAAATAATGGCAACCTAATAACTTAAATAGGTTATTTGAAAACGAAGCAGTATCACCTCGAGAGTAAAATTACATGGCAGTTCGTTTAAAATATAAATTAAAGTCTTAGAAAAATAGTCTGCATGCATTATCTTCTTCAAGGCGGATAATATTATAAAATAACTTAGTCTTTTGTTAAGACAAGCAGGAGAGTAGGGCAGGACAAGTATTTAAATGGTGGGTGGCGGGAGGGGTTATTTTCGCAAAGAGCTCGCCGAGACAAGGGTCAGTTGGTCTCCTGAAAACATTTGGTGAGAATATTGACGAATAGTCGTTGTAGGAGAGCTTGCAGAAACGAGTGTTGGGCGGTCCTGGTTTAGAAACCGTGAGACCTTCTTGGGACGAGTGTTAGTTAGGCCGTTTTATTTAACGTGCTCATCTCTTGGGAGCCACTCTGGAAATGTTAGGGCTGGGGTTGTGGCTGAGATACGTTACGATCAAAACTTAGAAAAGAGAAAAAAATCTCAGTTACACAGAGACTTTATGCAGCTTGCATTTATTGAAGTGTAAATACTTAAACTATTAATATTCTGTTTATTTAGATATACACACCGCACTCAGAAATGCATTTTGTATAAGCTCAAGAAGTATGCGTATTTGCGCGTTGTGTTTGAGTCATTATCGGTGGTTCAACCCCATTACTCCAGGAATCGCATAGCACTGCAGTTGCTCTGGGAGTATCTCGACCGCCTGATAGAGCGTACAGAGATTGCTCATCTTAGTGCAGCAGAGCAATTAGTGGCGGGGTAACGCAGCAACCTTAACCTGCTCCCAAAATCACAGACCGTAAATAGCATCAGCGTCAAGGCAGAGATCGGCACATTTCGCATCGAAGAGGATGACATATTCGAACTCCTGGCGACATTAGCCTCATGCCATGTAACCGCTTCATCTTGAACCGACAGATGAGCAACAAACGAGCAGCCACTATTTTAGCGGAGAAAAATAAGCGTCAAGTTTCTTCCCGGGGATGAGTGAAGGGCCTAGGTAGTACAAGACAAGTTTAAACACTGAAAAGCAGAAACCCGCATTTGTGGAAGGGCGGTGAAGATTTCGAATGTCACGCGCCTTGACCCTTTATAAAAATGTGCACCAGTTGACGGCAGTAGTTTTCGGCCTCTAACCCATTAGAGAATTCGACCCTGAAAACGTGGCCTCTTTGATGGAGGGTGATCTAACCTGCGTTGTGGCAGCATGTTATCGAACACTTTGAAAATGCCTTCCGAAGACAAGGCGAAAGCAACAGTTAAACAAAGGCTGTGCCGCTTACAACATCGAAATAGTTTGAAAATACAAGCCAAAGACACACAACAGTTTAGTGAAAACCTGCTGGAGAACTCCCATGGATTCTAGAAAGGCAATGTGAGGTTGATCACAGCAACAAAAAGGCGTCAGGCCGCTTTGTCTCATGGATTCAGTGAAAAAACAAGACCATGGTTTAAACTTAAATGATGTGCACATTTTCTGAGGCCACGGAGGTATTTTGTGTATCAGGGGAATAATATACAGCTCTTCAAGAAAAAATGCGCGCCTTAGCTCTGCAACTTCGGTGCAAAGCAAATTATATAATACAAGAGAGCAGGTCTTTGCAACTTCACTCTCTGGTCTGTTACTTCACCATTTAGAGCCAAAACAACAACCGGCAGCCACTAAACCAAGTCAGTGCTACGATTTGCAGATTCTCTCACAAAACAGCATTTCTTGGACCTGTTGATGCCTGATGAGCCGCGCAGCCAGAGTACCTTTTAACAGCTCCACTCCGTTCACTGTTGATGCTGCCATCGCCCTGCCTTACACGCACACCGTGCTTAAATACAAGTTGAAAAAACAAACTCCCGGCAGGGTCAACCTATAGCAGTCTGGGTTACTTCATCCGGTCCCTCTTATAAATACGCGCCAGGCTTTGGCGACTTAAGAAGACTTGTTTGAGGTGAAGGGCTCGCCATGCTTGTAACGGCTAGTGATTTCATCCTATGTTAGAGTATACTTGAACTTGTTTCGCCGAATCTTGTCGTGACTGGTGAAGCTCGTTAGAGATTGGAAGATCAAATTGCGGCCGTGGGATTGCCGGCAAGTAAATCTACTTCATCATCGCTGGCAAGCCTTTCCATTAATCTCGCGGGCTGTAGTATCTCACTACAAGGTAACAATACATTGCGCTTAGCTGTTGAGTGTATCTCACTCGACATGGTTGTTGATATAGGCAAACTTGGTAAGGGCTATTTCTTTGTGATTGACAGCCGAAAGAAAGGCTCAGTCATAGAACATACAGAGAGTTGCTGCGCCCTAGAACTTTTCAACTTTCGCTGAGATGGGTCATCGAGATCAAAGTCCTCGATGCTGACCAGAAACAGTGTTGTCGTTTCTGCCGTTTCTACGGGCTTGTGGTAGTTAATGGAATATTGCGTTGGCTGCGGTTGTTTATGTGCTTTACTGAGATACTTAAGCAGGCACATGTATCAAATTAAAATTGGAGCTGGTGCCCACTACTGTTTTCGTTTACAAATATCCCTCAAGTTAGTCGATTTTAAACTCCGTATTATTTGTTATCATGAAGATGCCGTTCCCATAGGTAGAGTCTACCTTGCTTCTGGCATTTTGAAGCAATTTAAGTACGTTTGCATATACTTGGAGCCTTGAATGGGTGATTCCCAAGGATCCTAATACCTATGCGCTTTCCTGCAATAATATATTTCTGCCGAGTTTAGCAATAACCGGATTATTGTGTATCCAGCAGAACAAACAAATCCGGCGTAAGAAAAACAATTCCTGATGGATACTATAGCTTCAACACACTGGACAAGTGAATACAGGCTTCTATTTGACGCTCATTTATGTGGTTCAGATGGGCTCGGTTTAATATTTGCGTTGAAATACCGGTCATTCTTACCACGCACACGGCAGAGAATCCCCGTGGGTTTATCGTCATCCTACGGATTTATGTTGATCACGTCCAGATAAACTGCACGGGTCACATCGTGGATGAAATATAAACAACACCCTCCTACAAGTTGTACATCGTGGGTGACTAGTAGGTATATGCATGCTATCTCCTATGGTACGTCGTTCTGCTGTCGTCTGTGTGAAGACATTTCGGAGCTCTTGATAAGACAATAAAATATGTTGGCCTCGCATTTGATCCTCGTCAGTGGAGTCGTACGAGTGCATAATGACAATGACATTCGTGAAAACTTTTAAAGAGGCGTATCGTACGTGCGCTTGCCGACCAGCTTTGCGTCTATCCCTGGCTGTATCCTAAGGGGTAATTACGCTTTAACTGGCGGAACACCAGCCGAGGGGATCGGTCACGAGTGGCCTCAAACGCGATTGTTATTACAAGGAAAACATGGAATTTGGTGATATGCTCTTGGAGAAGGGCTTTCCGTTGGGGACCTCTATCATACGTCTTGCAACAGAAAACTGTAGATGCATTTGAAGAAGACATAGCTCTCTGCCGGGTCACAGTTACCCGTCTGAACAAATCGACTAAAGACCTGAGGGCAGACGTTGAACTAAAAGTAGTTATTTCTTAATAGGCGCTCTGAAGAGCGTAATCTTAGCGAACTTCAAGATATGAAGGAAATTTAAAATATTCTTTAACGCCATCACCTCTTGCCAGTTCGCTACCACCACCAGCACCACCATTGACAACAACTTTAGAAATATATTAAAGTTTCATCTCACCTTCCTCATCAAGAAAGTGTAACGTCGCTATACCCAAAAACTGATAATCTACAGGAGGTTCGCTTAAAGAAAATCTCTGAGACGGAAGCCTTTCTACGGGCGGAGATTATTTAGCGACCCGCCTTCTGCAAAAAACAAAATTATAGGCGCAGTATCTGTTTAGGGTGATGCTGACATCACACTAAAGTCTGCATCTCTTGGCACGGGTGTAGTGGGGATTGGGGTTTGGTCAACATTTATTGCTACCCCCATAGCGATTAACCTAGAGAATACGGTTTTGGGTTGTAACCTAATTTCTGAGAGTGGATATTTTATCAGCCGATGTCCAACCAATAAGTCCAAAACAAACCTTGATGAAATTATGTGGCCGAGTCAAATTTAACACCAATGCATGTGATATATCTAAGGCGGAGGAGTGAGACCAACTGGCAAAAAGATCACTAGATACTATGCCGCCGAAAAATATTCCCACGGCGCAAATCTTGAGTCACTCTACCGAGTAGTATAAAATCTCTTCCAAACCTGACTCCAGGGCCTCTTTCTCCTTCACTTCTATCTAGATGCGCTAACAGTCCGCTTGAATGAAATGGACGCCGACAGCCATGACCCCCTTGTCGACTTTGGATAAATAAGTTTGTCTTTGAGTAAAAAAAGCAGAAGCATCCCACAACCTTCGCGCAAAGTAAAGGGGGGGGGGCCTGTCTTGCAAACTTTTTGCCTCCCCTGTTTGACTGGGCTGATGGTACTGTGGCAAAACCGATATTTGTCCCTGTTGAACTGCGACGACAGGTATTACTATTCGTCACCAGAAAATTTTACCGCGGATTGACCAACACTCGTCTTCGTGAGATCTCCACAACGAGTATCCATCAATATGCCTATTCAAAAACTGTCCAAGGGACCTGCCACACTCGTCACCATGAATTGTGCAACGGAACTGCGACGCTCATAAGTAAGATCTTGCATCCGAAAAAATAGACCTAAACCACACTTAGCCCTAAAACTCTTGTGGCTCGAAAACCTGATCTAACCAAACATCGTCCCAAAAAACCTCTCGTAATCAGGAAACCTGTTTACCCGACACGCGTATGAAAAGAACGGAGCTAAAAATCTGTCCCCGAACTCGACAGTGGTATAAAATAATCCCTCCTGCCCCCATAGAACTTTATTCCCCCCTCCCCCGTTAGAGAAGCATGTTTGGTTGATGCAATACGTTGAGCAATTAGCCTTAATACTGCAGACGACTCTCCACCTAATTTATTAGGTAAACTAATCTCACTTCGAAATATCTAGCTGGCGCAAGGTTGAGACTTGATTGGTAAATTGAAAATGACAGTAAATGGAATACCTCGTATATTTGTGCCTCATATCTGAGGAATCTCGAACATAATCAAAGAACATGCTCTCTGTTTACTTACCTGTGAATGTGGTGTATAGTGTCCGTTTTCGGGAGTGCTTCAAAAGTAGTGACATCATGCATTCCACGTATTCCCGCCAGTGACTACTCTAATAACAACAACATTCGCACATGGCTGATAAATTGATAAGAGAGAGAAGGAAGAGAGGTAGGCCCGCCTTTTAAGCGGATCTGAAAGTTTGAAATTAAATATGTTTGTACACATATCGTAAACGACATGCTTGACCTTTTCTCTTCATTTCTTAAAGAATATATTTATATTTGGAAGAAAGTAATCTAGAATAACATGTCATAAAGATCACCTACCGTTATCAGACATGACATGGCTTCTTCTGTTTACAACGGTGAAGTATCAAATCAGGTTATTTAGCGTATACGACTTTTTGCACGTTACGTCGGATTATTTTTATGATCATTCCTATCACTGCTACACAAGCTTCTAATTATCAGATATGGAGATAACCCACAAGGATGGAAAATATCAGAATAAATACAACAAAAGACAAGAAATGACATAAGAAGAAAGAATGATGCAACTTCCTTTTTCAATGAAAGTTTTCATTTTTTCAAGTATTATATAATTTCCACTAATTACTAAAGCAGGTTTGACAATTTATAAACAAATTTGCAAGTATCAGTGAGTAATTTCATAAATTAATAAATTAATATGTCAGCTCCTTATGAAATAATAAAATCGTGAAATTAGAACAAAATATTTTCGTTAAATAAAACTTTGCATGACCAAAGAGCAATATATCCGTGTTTCCAGAGGTACATGGTACGACTTGTATGGTACGACTTTTCTGGGAGCATGACATAACTTTGTGTCCTATTAGAAACGTACTATGTTTCTTCTAATTAATACAGAAGAGAAGAGAAGAGAAGCTATACTTGGACCAAAACTACGCAGTTTTCATCAATCAGTATGAAGAAATTGTGAAACAAGTATAAATATATATGAAAATTATACAAATATATTACAACATAATTGTACATAAATTGTGTATTTACGAGTCCTGGACTAGACTATTGTGTTCAGTATATGAAAGATATGTGGTTGAACTTGACCATGAATTTACAATATTATATATATATATATATATATATATATATATATATATATATATATATATATATATATATATATATATATATATATATATATATATATATATATATATATATATGTCGCCTTATTTAAACCGAATGCTTCATAAACGTATTTTCCCAATTTTATGATAATATATCTTTTTTTTTAACTCGCATTACTTATATAGGGGCCCCGGGTGGCCAAGTGGTCCAGCCTTTATCAAACAATGCCATCTCACCTGTGCGTGGGTTTTAGTTTCGGATGCGGCCAGTGTGGTTACGTGAGAAACGCTTGCCAATAGCTCCCCGTGGGTCAGCGGTTCTTACCGGTGTTTTACCGGATTCTTCATCTACCAGTTATATTGACTGCAGTATATAGCATATCGTGTGCGTTAAACTCACAACAACAACAACAACATTAGTTATACAAGTGTGAAAACACCAGGTCTTGTGTAATCATAGGAAAGTATATATTTCCTACTATGATGTTGGTACAGATGACAACTACAAAGTGATGTTCATCTTCTGAACAATGAATTTTACAAAACGTTACAATAACGGTGCTCTAGCTCGATTTTAAGCTCTACGGCTACTTTCAGTTAGTAATAGTGCGATGATAATCTAAATACTTTTGAACTTGTGATAGAACTTTTAGGACTAATAATATTAAATTACTGGTCCAATTTGTATAAACGTTACTACATTCTCTTAATAATCCGTTCTAAAAATATTGAAGAGTAATGTTACTAGTTACAGCTCCCATTTATTCGTGCATATTGTGATACAGAGAGATGGTAACGTCTTAATTTCCCGTATTAATATTCCCCTATTACATGTGCAAGATGTAAGATGTACCAGACTTTAGCAAAATTTTAAATGTGAGTGTTCTATCTCATTTGACTTAAAAAAACAAAAAAAAAAACAAAAAAAAAAAACAACCCAAAAAGCAAATTCACATGCATATCTTAAAAAGGCACGACAAATGCGTCAAACAGTCGAACTTAAAACAGATCCAAAAAATCGGTCAAACAGTTGACAACTATATTTTGGCTTCAAGCCATATTTACGTGTATTGTTGTTAAATGAACATATGGAGATTTTAATACGTAAGATTAAAACCCGTGTCACTTTCATTTTGGTATATAGTATTTATGTAAATATGTAGGCAGAGAACACTTAGACCACTTTCATAAAAATGAAATTACTGGTACCAGCAAGAAAAAATTGCCAGCAATATTTTTGAAATTAGCAAATCAATTAGCAAATTTCTTGTTTGGTAATTAGTACTGAAATTTATAGCTTATTACAATGACGTTTATCAAGTAAACTATATACAAAAATATTTAAAAACTACAACAGTTTGGAACAGCTTCATGCCTTTCTATTTATTTACTTTGCATTCAACACGTAAAAGGTTGAAATCACTAAGATTTTCAACAACACTACGTAAGAATATTCTCCATATATTTCTATGTCTCCAGTAGAAATATCTAAATGACTGGTTCACATAATTTTTTCCATATATTTCTCTGTCTTAAAATATAAATATCGAATGACTATCCATATCAATTTGTTCCATATAGCTCTCTGTCTCGAATAGAAATATCTGATGGGCTGGTCACATCACTTTGTTCCATATATTTCTCTGTCTCCAGTAGAAATATCTGAATGACTAGTCACATCAATTTGTTCCATATATTTTTTTGTCCCCAGTAGAAATATCTAAATGACTAGTCACATCAATTTGTTCCATATATTTTTTGTCCCCAGTAGAAATATCTAAATGACTAGTCACATCACTTTGTTCCATATATTTTTTTTGTCCCCAGTAGATATATCTAAATGACTAGTCACATCAATTTGTTCCATATATTTTTTGTCCCCAGTAGATATATCTGAATGACTGGTCATATCACTTTGTTCCATATATATCTTTCTCTCCAGTTGAAATATCTGAATTACTAGTCATGTCACTTTGTTCCATGTTACACAAAACAAACATATTCAGAGAGCGATTTTAATTGGGATTTAGCGGACTTTCTCTCTTCACAAGAATTTGTTCCGGTACCAATACCTTCTCCGCTTTCTCCTTCCTTACTGTACATAAAGGATTTTAAGCAAAAGCAGAAGGAAGAATTGGAGAAATTTTTGCAACAGCAGAAAGAAGCAGAACAAGCCTTTCTCATTCAACAGTAACAGCGAAAAAAGAAGATGAGGCAAGAAGAAAACGATAGGAAGAAGAAGAAGAAGCAGAGAAGAAACAAGGTATAGGAGAGAAGGAGGACAGTGAACTCAAACGGTGACGGTACTCTTAGACATTTTGGCAGAGTTAAGGAGTCTCAAAGAAATGTATCAGACTTCCTTAATACGACCCAAGAGAAAAAGACCTTCCCAGGCCAAACTCTCCAATCCCGTTAAAACTCCCACTACGCCTGAGATACCAACACTAGTGACTTCTACCAAATCATCGACAGCAACAGGTCCAGAAGTAGGCCTTGCCCGTGGCAAAGGGATAAGGCACTTAAAGCTCATTACTTTCCGTTCCTGAGTTGTTGTTTTTTTCAAACCAAAAAACAAACACCTAACGGAACTTTTCAAGGCCACCCATCTCTCTTGAAAGAGACTACTCAATGTTTGCCAAAATCAAATAAAACTCAAAATCCCTTTTATCCCATGATGAACGTGTGTGAGTGCGTGGGTGCAGGTCCTTATTATAAAAATCATAACCTAGAGACACTTAAGTTTTTCTTTCTGCTATATTCTCTGTAAAAATTTACAATTTAATTTCACAACACATCACTTTAAAAAGTTCGTAGACTTTTTTTGTCTTTTCACTCTCTCTTTATTTGGAATTTCTACACTGTCACAGGTTTTTTCTCTTCTTCCTCACTTTCTTCTTGTCTTCTTTTCATCTCTTTCTGGACGTGTCTGGGTTCTTTCTTTTTGGGAGGGTACCTCTTCTTCCTGTTTGGAACCCCTCTCTCCCTCCTGCTCCTGTTGTTTCTTAGGGTAGTCTGAAGACCAATGTCTTTCTATTGAAAATGATAACAGGTAGCTTGACCTTTGTCTCTCTTAACGCTTGTCTTGCTTTGACGTTGTGGACATTCAGAAGACCAATGCACTTCTCCTGACAGATATAGCAAGTATGTTGACTTTTATCTCGAAAGGAGGGGGAGTAGTCCGTTGGCTTCTCTGAAGAAAACCTTCGTATGACTTCTAACAAAGCTCTGATCAGACGTTCGATCTGTGTTGACTCTTCCATCTTTCTGGTAGGATTGAGAGTGAAATGAATACTTTGAGGTAAGACACTGGCCTTACATTCATATAAAGGGGACCATGACGTTTAAAATGTAGTCATTTGGCCTTTTGCAATCAAGATGAAACGATCGCAACATTTCGTGAAGAAAGGAGAAGAAAGTAATAGGCAGGAACATGACCTATCGCCTCACATAGTAGCTGAAGTCTTGGCTCAAATCCATGCCAGTGATTTTGAAGAGGACATGAATGAGCCAGAATCCAGACCCAGAGAGTCAAAGTCAAACCAAAGGCCACCACCAGTAACCCCTGAAAACTACTACCACATTCGAGAGACGGATAAATGGTCTTCTAGAAAATTTAGAACTACGGCCTACACGTACACGGTGAAGTTGAAAGTTTTCAAGTCAGAGGTACCGCTGGAGAAAGTAGAGGGGTTCATCACCAATTTGTGGGATTCTTTGTTAACCCACTGAAACGGCATTGTCGAGCCAACAAAGACGATCGCTTGACACGTTCAATTTATCACGACAGTCTGAAGTACCCCGTTTGGATCGAGTTTAGCAGGCCATCAGAATTGACACCTTCCAAAGTCATCGACAAGATTCAACACGTGCAGCAGTCCAACGACAAGTTTCATATTACCGATGGAAAAGCGACACTGTATATGTCCCACCTTTCTCTTTCCAAAGGGACAGGACAACGCAAAAATGTGTTATTGGTGGACGACCTTTGTAGAATCAAACACAGTCTCGTCCGAATTAACAACCCTCAAGACAAGATGCGTTTAGCCCGTGCCATCGTGGTGGGACGAAAATATACTGACAAAACGACACGGCAGAATGGAAAAGAGACTGGGACAATGTTCGAAAATCGAACCGAGTCAAACAACGAAGAGAAGCAGAGCTCCTGTTACAGCATGCGGGGCTATCTAAAGACACACCCTGTGGCATTCCTGAAATGCAAAAATTGCAATACATCTTAGCTTCACGCTACACATTGAAAGTACACCCTCAAGAAGTGCGCGGACTTCTGTTGTTTCGAGGCAAAAATTTCAAAGACGGAAAATACATTCACGTCTATCATCACGATGAACATTTCGACGCCATTACCACTATCACCGGATTCCTGGGATACAGTTATTATTGTGAGAGATGTGACTATGGGTATAACAATCGAGAGCAGCACAAGCATTGTGGATCGAAATGTCCAGGATGTTTGGCCTCTAAACCCTGCCTTGACGAAGGACAAAAATGAGTGCATTACTCAGCTTGTCAGCGCATCTTTCTCAGCCCTACTTGTTACCCACAACATCTGAAGACGCAAGGTTCACATCAGAAAAGTGATTGTCAACTCCTTAAATGTTGTTCTGCTTGTGGACAAGTCATGCGTACCAATAGTGCCAAGGTACACATTTGTCCAGGAAAGCAACGATGTCACATTTGTCACCAAATCGTGGACTTGGAACACGAATGCTACATTAAAATATATCATCCCCAACAGGAGGAAGAAGAAGATGACCAGAGGGAAGGGGATTTCATCTTTTTCGATCTCGAATGCATGCAAGAGACTGGCATTCACATTCCGAATTTCTGCGTGGCTCATCGAGCGTGCACGAAGTGCATCCAAGAACCAATCTTTTGTCATTGCCAACACTGTAGGACGTGAAAAAAAATCTTTCGGGGACTGAATACGTTGGCCGATTTTGCCCAGTGGATCTTAGACCCTATCAACGAAACATGGATTCAAGAGGACATCGAACGTTAGGGAGATTGCCATTGCTATGCCACGGTGATGGCTCAAAATTTCTCGGGATACGATGGACAGTTTTTCTCAAATACTATACGGAACAATGCACCGAATGTCCTAAAGTGACTCTGAACGGAGCCAAGCTCATTTCCATACAAGTGTGGAAAGTGCATTTTAAAGATTCGATGGATTACTTGGCCATGCCTTTTAGTCGAATGCCTAAAACATTTGGAATGACAGAAATGGCTGAAGGCTATTTTTCACACTTTATCAATAGTGAAGCCAATCAACATACCGTTCTGCTACATTTTCCTGATGCTCACTACTACGACCCCGACAACATGCTCACCAAACAACGAGAAGCTTTTTACGCTTGGTACCACACTCCCGCCACGGACCCCTTCGACTTTCAGGAAGAAATGTTAAAGTATCGTCTTTCCGACGTGGACATTTTACGGCGATGCTGTGGAAATTTCGAGAATTGTCCATGGAGCACGGAGGGATGGGTTCTTTGAAAAAAGCCTGCACCATTGCCAAAGCTTGTTCCTTAGTGTACCGCAAATGATTCATGCTCGAGAAGACCTTGGCTGTCATACGCTCTCAAACGACGAACATTGTCAAACGTCAATACTCGGTCAAAGCCCTATGCTGGCTACATTACTTGTGTGACAAAGAAGACAAATGAATCCAACACGCTCGCAACGGAGGAAGCGAAAAGACCATCGGAACGTATTTGGTGGATGGCTGGGACTTAGGAAACCTTAAGATCGTTTACGAGCGTAACGGTTGCTTATTTCACGGATGTTTCATCTGGTACCCTCAACGGTACACCCACAATCAGCTTTAACAACGTACCATGGAAGATTTGTACGAAGCCACTTATCATCGACGCTTAAAGTTAGAACATCAAGGATGCCAAGAAGTGGAAATGTGGGAACACGAGTACGATCACCGTTTGAAAACCGACCTCGAGTTCAAACGCATCGTGGAAATTTACAGGTTGGTGGACCCACTGAATCCGCTGAACAGTTTGTATGGAGGACGGACGAATGCCACCTGTTTGCTCTACCACTCCGACGAGGAGAAAAGAGAATAAATGAAATACTGGGACGTGTGTTCGCTGTATCCTTACGTGTGCAAACATTGTCACTTTCCCGCAGGACACCCACAATTGCTGACGGAACACATCGACGTGGACAACATTCGACAATACGAAGGATTAATTACATGTAAAGTCTTGCCTCCCACAGACTTGTACCATCCCGTTTTACCTCACCATTGCCAAGAAAAACTGATGTTTCCCTTGTGCCGTACTTGTGCCGAAACGTGCAACCAAGACCGACCTTGTCAGCACACACAGGAAGAACGCGCCTTAACAGAAACGTGGGTCAGCGTGGAATTGTTTAAAGCTCTGGACCTGGGATACCAATTGTTAGAAGTGTACGAAATTTTCCACTTTCCCAAAACAGAACAATACCACAAGGGCGACGAGACTCAGAACGGTATTTTCCCAGACTACGTGGATGCCTTTTTGAAACTGAAACAAGAAGCCACCGGCTCTTCTTCCTGGTGTCACATTCCCGAAAACCAAAGGAAAATGAATGAGAAATACTTGGAGCAGGAAGGCATCACCTTAGATCACATCGAGAAAAACGAAGGTCGACTATCGTTTACCAAAGTGATGTTGAATTGTTCGTGGGGCAAAATGGCACAGCGACCGTTTTTACCCAAGACGGAGTATTTGACAGAACCTTCACGCTACTTCAAGATGATTCAGGATAAAACCAAATACATGAAACACGTGGACGTCCTTCGTCAAGGCTTGATCCTGGTCAGTTACGAAGATGAGCTGGACTTTGTACAAGCCGAGGAATTTGGAAATGTCATCATTACGGTCTACGTGACAGCCCATGCTCGCTTAAAATTGTACGAAGCTTTAGAACTGTTAGGAGATCGTGTGCTGTATTTTGACACGGACAGTTGCTTTTACATCGATCGTCTTGGTCACCGTCACCCTAACACCGAAGGAGACTGTTTAGGAGGCTGGACGGACGAGCACCCTAACGACAAGATTCAAAGTTTTGCTTGTGCCGGTCCCAAAACGTACGGCTACGAATAACGTGACCCCCAAGGAGAAGTGCACACCGAGTGTAAAGTGAAAGGATTGACTCTAAGTTATCGCACCAGTCAAGTGGTGAACTTTGGGGTATTGAAAGAAGCCTTGCAATCTGGAGAGGATCAAGACTTTAAAATGACCACCTACGAACCGCGTAAGATTGTACGTTTACCCACAAATCAAATTGTCAGTCGACCCTTGGAAAAAGTGTATCAAATCGTGTACCAGAAGCGAGTGCGACTTCCCAACCACTTTACTTTACCTTACGGACATGCCGGTATAAACAAATGGTTCTTAGACGATAGCCACCAACAAGAAGGATGACTTAGGCAAGAATCGAGTGAGAGACCCACTGAGAACTCCAAGTTCAAACAATACAATTTTCCTGTCTTCTTGCCTGGCTATTGAGATTGTGCCAGTCGAATGGAAACATTTAAGAAATGGCCCACGGATAGGGAAGATTTACCTACTTCGAATGTTTTAGTTAGAACAGGATTTGTCTACTTGGGACCTGAGACTGGATTGGGATACAAAGTACAGTGTTTCAGTTGTGTTCTGACGTTGCGTATGGATCAATGTATTTATAAAGATTCAGCTATACTGGAACATAAAATGTGGTCTCCGCACTGTCCTCACCTTTATATTACCTTTCCACCCATAACACTGCAGTATATTTGTGACGGTACCTTAGAGTAGGTTTGTACCATTGTCCAGGAAGAAAAAAAGGAAGACTTCCAAAACTACATATAAAAAGGATAAATTTACAAGCTCGAGACTTCATTACAATTAGTATAAAAAAAGAAAACGTCCAAGACCGATCGTTCATTGCGACTACAATTGCCAAGCGAGAAAGATGAATGCTTTTAAATAGACACAATTCAAGTTCGGTGATTCTCAAGTGGAGTGCGATGCTGTGCCTTCTATTGCAGGGATCCGGTTCGCTGTGACCTCAGCGATTCAGTACCACATCATGGGAACTTTGCTATGACTACTACTTCTACTACACCTACCTTGGAAAGTAATGCTGTGCGTTTCAAACCTGACGGATGCGAAAATATTGCCACTCGTTATCGTGGACTCTGTCAATATCATCCTCAACGTGAAACCATGCGGCTACTACCCTACGGATGTCATCCATTCCTGAGCAAACTACCGCGGGTTTCACCGTGCCCTCCTCGAAATGAACCTGTGAAAGAAGAATATTTGTTCCCTGTGCGTTTGTCTGAATACTGCGACTTTGAAAGTTGTTTCCAAACCTTCCAAGGAAAGTGGCCTCAATATCTGGGAGGACCTACCCCCGAAGAATTAACCAGAGCCGGATTTATCTACTTGGGCGAAGGTGATAAAGTCAAGTACTTCAGTTGCGGTGTGTCGCTTCGCCAGAGGGAGCAGAAAGATTCATCTTACCTAGAGCATGCTCGATGGTGACCACACTGTCACTACCTACCTTTAGTGGGACGACCTCAGTAATCTCTTGATGGATACTTTACAAGAGAACATTCGTGGTTTGCCTGTGGGAGTTGAGAGAACGCATTTACCGAGAGTTTGTCAAAATACAAGTCCAACGCAAAGAACAATTGTATCCGTTACGTCACCAATGGTTTAACCACTGGTACCTGAATGCTATAAGAGGACTGATTTATTTGAAATCGTTCCAATGGTCAGACATTGATCAACTAACCAAGGGCCAGAAGACTTTGGTTGCTACTGATTCTACTTACATAAGTGTCCATACTAAAACGAATTCCAGAGGAAGATTTAGAGGATTAGCAAACTCTTTTACGCTATCAAATTTATTCTGTAGAGGAAAATTCTGTGCGGTGTGTAGTGTGTAGCTAGTGACTAAACTATTTGGGTACGCCGACGAAGTACGATCAGTTCTGTGCAAAAAGTACACTTATTACCTCCGACAAAAGATCGTATAAAAACTTGCATCCATGCCACGACCTTTTGTCATTGGTGATACAACAATTGCCGTGGAAGGAAATCAATGACATTATTCAGACTGTGGTGGATTACCAACGCCTTTTACGAGAACTATATCCAATGAATTTGGGCCGTCGTGTGGTGTGTGTCTTAGTGAATTCCTTTCTGGGATTTCGTTTACCAGCCGATTCCTTGTGGGCTCTTTACTATATGTACCTCACTGTACCACCAAAAACATGAGGTGGTACCTTTACATGTACACGAGAGATTCATTCTGTTAAAAACCTTGCACTTTCATCTCGACACTTCTCTCCCTCTACGGAACAAAAAAAAATTCGTCAGATTTTAGTAACTTAAAATGTTTCGACGATGTGCGTATAGCTTGTGACTTACACCTTCACTGGAAAGATGTAAGTGGCTGGAAAAGGTTGGTTTCGAGGCTTGACAAAAGAAGCGGCAAACTATGCCAAAGATTTGTGATCATAAATTCAAACGCTCAGTGACAATAGAAACATTTAAACCTGTGTTAGCAACAGTGTCAGAAGAAGAACCCGACACCGAAGAAAACCACTCCATTCAGTACAGGACTGTCATTGACATGGACGCCCCCGAAAGGCCATTCCGGGAGGACCCCTGTGTAACTCTGCCAAGTGTAGAGACTCTATGAACATTACCCAGTGTCTCTTAGACACAACACCTTCGTCACAAAAAAATGTTGTACAGTCACTTGTTTATATTCCACTTTTATCGTTTTGATGTGTATTTTATCGATGTACTTAGCCATTTGGCTTTTATGCATTTTTGTCTTTCGTATTCAATTTTTAAAATGTTTTGAAATAAACGTGTCCTGAAAAAATATAAAATCTCTTGTCTTGTCTGTGTTCATTTCAAAAGTGACATTCCATGCATTATGGCTACCTCTGCCCTCTCTGCTCCCTCTTCCTCCACTTTCAAAGTCATCGACGAAAACTTAGATCGTGCCAGTTGGGAGGCCTTTTGTCTTCATCTCTTTAACATGTTAATTGCTGGACCGAGCGGTTCAGGCAAAACCGAATTTGTCAAACGTTTCATCGAACATAGAAATCATTTGATCGATCGTCCACGTCAACGTATCGTGTGTGTCACAAAGAGTGGCAATCGGCCTACAGTCTCCTGCGAGAAAGTCAAGGCTATCCCATCGTCTTTGTGGAAGGCATTCCTGGCGAAGACGACGGGATCGTGTCTGACCCCAGTCAAACCAATCTGGTCATCCTCGACATGTTAGGAGAAGATGAATGTGAAGGATGCCCCCACTGTAAGGATTTGGTTGTGGCTGTTTGGGGTGGGGTGCTCCCAATATTTTTTTAAACTATTGTAGAAGTCCCACCCAGGCTCGAATTTGGTTGGAAGTTAAATTAGTGAAAGATAGATGTGCACCTCCGAGGCCCCAGTCAACAATGCCAACAGTTAAATGGTTAAACATACAAAAAAGGGTGAATTTTATGAATAAGAATTTAATAACAATTCAATAGTCAAATGATTCAAATCTCCCAAGTACACACCTTCCGCTCGACCGTTGCATCACTTGATTAGTCTGAGATAGATTTCCACCTGTCCTTGTATTCTACTCATCTGTGTATTCTTCTCTCCTATCTTCATTTCCTTCTCCTCTTCCTGCCCGACTCTCTCCAAATTCCTTCTCCTCCTCCTCCTCGACTTCTCTATACTCCTTCTCCTCCTCCTCCACTTTCGCCTCCAGACTATTTTTCCTCCTCCTCCACCTTCTATCCACCTTCTCTCCGCTGACTAGACATTTGTCGACTCCGACTGCTCTGCCAGTCTCACTTCCGTCTCCCCTCTTAGAGACTCGGGACTCAACTGAACCGGAAGTTCTGTCCCCCAAAAAGCTTCCTGTGAAAACACAAGGACGGTACAATGTTTCTCCTTAGCCCTCTCATCTCACACTACACACAGCCTATCATCAGATAACGGCTATTAAATTTCTTCGGTCACGCATTCATTCACATCGAAATACTCATACGTTCTTGTATGGTAAAACAACGTCATAATAAAAGCACGGTATCAATTACATCTCATACATACATCAATAAATTGCGTCACATCAATACATACTCCTAATCCCATTAAACTAAACAATATTACAATAATCAGACGCATTTCTTTACACTACAACTCATACAAAGTACCCAAATTTTCAAATATCCATGCTCTGATATATTCATACGTCCATAGTAGCTAATCTTACATACATCAACCGAGTGGCCGAGTGGTCTAAAACACTCACCGTTCCGGATCACTGCCATCTCACCTGTCTGCGTGGGTTCGAGTCTCAGGCTCGGCTAACGTGGGTACGTGAGAAAGCCTGGCAGTAGCTTCTCGTGGGTCGGTGGTTCTTCCCGGAGTTTTCCAGGGTTCTTCCTCCACCATTAATACTGGCCGCCATGTATAGCCTATCTTGTGCTGAAAAATGGCGCTAAACCCTACAACAACAACAACTACATCAACCATTTTCCAAACTCACAATTCAAGCATGCGTAAATTCTATCATAACACATTAATAAATGTACTGGTTTACTGCAAAGTAACTTAATAGCGAATTACAAAATTAATTCTGACCATAAGCTAACAATCTACATAATTCTCTACGTAATTCTCAAGCCCATTTCTGAAATACGCATGTAAATAAAACACTACAAAGGTAATTCTACATACTAAACGATGCTAGTAATTAAGTATACATACTACAAAAAATTACCATTATGATGCCGTAATATTCTGCAAACATCGAGCAAATAACTTGCTGACCTTTTCGAAGCTTTCTTCCCTTGGAATCTGTTTCTAAGTTTTTCTAAGTTTTTCCAAATTACGAGTGGCTTCCCGGAGTAACCCTGTTTGCACAGCGATATGTCTTGGCATCGACTAACCCTTCTGCTTGCGAGTTTGAAGTTATAATTCGGATCTAAATTGCAATCACACCCTTTATCTCAATTCCGATTGGATGTCGCTGTGATCTGATCCAATCAAACTTAGCGGACAATGTCCTCTCGCTGTCTGTCCACGTGGGGGCGGGTAAGAACACGCCCCGTTCACCATACGGGCTTCCGCCTGGCTGGCGGTCAGGGTAACTTTGCATAAGGGATTAAAACTAGCCTGCGCCAATGTTTAGACATCAAACACATGGGTCGTAATAATACCCTAGTTTATACACTTCTTGATAGCTCGGCTGAGCAAACGTGGGAACGAAGAAGAAATTAAACTGTGGTTTACGCACAAAGGGCACCATCGTAATGCCAGTATCATTTACACCACCCAAACTTTGTTTTAACAAAGAAAAGCCCATCGCACCATCATTTTTAATACTCATTACGTGGTCTTGTTTAAAAGAACTAGAGATAAATCGCAAGTGCAAGTGTTAGCCAAACAGTTAGGAACTCTGTGGCTGACACATGAGTACGACGATGCCACTCAAACCCCTCACGCCTAATTACTCGTGGATTTAAAACCCACTACCCCCGATCATTTGCGATTTTGTACCCATTTTGTACCCATCTGTTTCACCACTGGTGCCAAGACGGAGGGCTTCTTGTGTATAGGTTCCCGTCGACTTAAAAAAAAATCTATACAAACCTTGGACACTTTTGGCCTGTCTCACTCTTTGTCAATATGACGTCCCTTCAGCCGCATCTTCCCGTCAAATTGTTTCGTGCCTTGTACGGCATCAGTCGAGAAAAAAATCCACAAATACGTGCTCATTTCGTACAAGCCAGTCTCAGAGAAGTCATACGATGGTTTACGGTGACAGCACGTCAATTACTGCAAGGCATCATTCACATCCCTCATGAAACCAAACGCTTTTATGAGAGAAACCAAGTAGCCTTGACGCAACTGGCAGATCTCCCCATCGACACTCAAACCAAAAAGCTAATCATTTTTAAACCTGGAGGTGACAGTTCTCTAGAAGGTGTCATCATTCGCACCCTCTTAAAATGGGATCCCAATGCCTCCAAAGCCATCCCCAAGAGAAAAGTCGCTCCCAGACCAAAACGTACCTAGAAGATAGAGAGCAGTGGTGTCAAGTCCAGGTCACAACCCCAGAAAAGGGAGAGTCCCCAGAAAAAGAAAAGCCCCAGAAAAGACCGCAGAAAGCAGCTTCAGCGCGCAATAGAGGCACTGCGGCTAGGGCTTAACCTTACATCCCAAACCACGACCTGCAGCGACGGTGACCGCGTCTCCAGTAGCTTCAGGTTCTTCCACTTATCCGTTGCTGGTGATGCCAGCCAAACCCAATTTGACACGCGTCTTTCCTAATTTGATGAAAAAATGGAAACCCGTTTCTCCAGGAACTTCTCTAGCGGTGACACCTTCCTCCCCTTTAGCTGCTGCGGCAGCTATTAACAAAGTACCTATCCCCAACATCAAAGTTCAAGAGAGATCGGGTATGTTACAGAGTTTACTGGATTTATCCAAGCAAGAACTGACCCGATTTAGTCCGTTGCGAACCCCTCAACGTCGAGTGATGCCTGCCATGAAAATGATACGACGGACCGACAATCATTGGCGACGTATTCCACTATAAAAAGACCTTTGGTAAACGATGGGTATAAATGTTTTTGTGCTTCTGAACAAACAAAGATGTCACCTGCCAGAAGTGCACATCGACAACATCAACGTTTTCCTGTCCAGAAAAGAAAAGGAAAAAGAAAAGGACGGTCTCGTCGTTTGACCCCACATCCGAAGTAACGTTTAGACAAGCATCGACGTCTACCCCAGAAAAGACCCCATCGTCCAAAGAAAAAGAGAGGCAACAAAAGGGGATGATGTTCTCTTTATGGCGATGATGCTATAGTCAAAGAGGTCGTCAAACAGACCGGTCACTAACCCTACCAAGTCCTCCAAAAATACTACCTCAAAATAAAGTAAGATAAAAGTGTGTGTGCCATTTCATCGACGTCAGTGCATTTTGTGTGTGTGCTCTGGAACAAGCAAAGATGTCACCCCGCAGAAGTCACACCTCTTCTTCCCCCAAAAGAAAGAAAAGGAAAGGACTGCCTTCTCGTTTAGCCAGACACTTGGACGTGTTGTTCGTTCTCTCCAAAGCCCCTCCACCCATGCAAAAACAACTCATTCAAACCGCCTCCAAAGATGTCGATACCGTGTGCGAATGTTGCCTGAATATCTTGAAAGGAACGATACCTTTCTCTCATCATCAGAAAGAATGCTTAGCCAAGCATCAACACGTTCTTCGACAAATGGTGCAAAAGAAAATACCCATCCGTCAAAAGATAAAGACGTTGGTACAACGCGGAGGATTTGTGCACCTGTTGTTAGGACCCATTGTCAAAGGAGTATTGGGACCACTGATTACAGGACTCATGGAAGCTGCTGCTTCACAAGGGATTGGTCAAAGAGAAAAAGGATCAAGAAGATAAAAGGGGCCTCTGCGGTCAAAAGATCTCAGACATGACCTTTGGAATCTGATGGAAGGAAGAAAACTGGCTTTAGTACATTGCAAACGATGGATGGAATTCCATCGTTGGCAAGAACAACGGACCCCATACTTACATCCCAATCCTCCTTTGACCGAGATGTCCCAGTTACAACACGAATTGCAATCGTTGATGGATCGCAGCGATTTGTCCGAAACGGAAAAATCGCAACGGTACGGTCAAGTGTTCCAACGACTTCAACTCTTACACCAGAACGTTTTAGACGAAACAGCTCAACCTACTCTGAAAGATTTTAAGAGCCTTTCACCACGACCACCACCACCCCAGTAATCAAGACAGACTCAGCCCCACGGATGCATGAGCAGGAAGAGGCACGAGAAGTCTTTCAAACACCGTCATCAGCTCCCATCCCTAGTAAGATTGTAGCGTCATTGTTGACCCCTTCCCCACCACCCCAACGAGAAGAACTCAAAGCTTGGGTTAAAAAGATGATGTCCACTCCTCCTTCGACAGAAGTGAAAAAGAAAGAAGGGAAACCAGAAGTGAAAAAAGAAAGCAAGCGAAAAGTCATCCCATTATCGCCACCGCCACTACTACCCTCGACTTCTACTCCCGTGGCACGTCGGACACGTAGAGCCGTTTCCAAACCGCCACCTCACCTCATCCAAAGTAACATCAGTGAAGAGTGGGTGATTTATTAAAAAAAGAAAGTCCTGATGGAGAATTTGTCACCCAGCATTTACTACGATCCATCCCACCCTGTAGGATACGGAGGAGTTCAGAAATTGTATCGTGCTGCCAAAACCCGACTGAAAAGTGTCCGTTTACCTCAAGTGCAACGATGGTTACAAGAACAAGCCACGTACACCTTACGCAAACCCATTCGACGAAAATTTGCCAGAAATAGCACCCGAGTGGAGGGCATCGATCATCAATGGCAAGCCGATTTAGCCGATGTCTCTCATTTGGCCACCTACAATCGTGGCTACAAATAAGTATTTTGTGTCATCGACGTCTTTTCCACATTTTCCTAGGTCGTGCTAATGACTTCCAAATGGAGTACTGAGTTAGTGCGAGCCCTAAAACCGGTGAAGGTAAAGGCCAAGGAAAGTAGAACTGTCCGAGAATTAGACGCTTTTGATTATTGAATAACAAAGAGAGAAAATGATGTACCGAGAGTCTTGCGAATGTTCCAAGTCGGAACTGGATCTGTTTGCCATGCCACCCACTATGATGACGATGCAGCAATTCCAATGGGTAGAATTTCATCCCATGTCCTCTTTGACAACCTCCGCCCCCATCGAATTTGAAATCAAGGGACAGCCCGAAGATTACATCGATCTGAATAACAGTTACTTGTACCTGAAACTCAAAGTGATGAAACGGACGACACCGCTCCGAAAGCCGAAACTAGAGTAACAATTTCTTGCATTCCTTATTCAGCGAAGTAGATTTACTTGAATAACAAACTAGTCAGCAGCAGCATAGATACTTACCCTTACCAAGCGTACTTGGAAAATCTCTTGACGTACGGAAAAGGTGCCAAGAACAATCATCTGGATGCTTGCGTCGCATGGAAACCTGACAGCGCGGGCAAGGACAAGTTTCACGACACAGCCGTGACAGCAGATGACGATCCTCACAATGTGGGGTTTATCGACTCGAAAGAAAATCCTGCAAGGACGTAGTTTAGAACTGATGGATCATTTGCATTTGGACATGTGGTTGCAAGAAAATTATTTGCTGAACGGAGTGGATATCCGCCTGAGACTGAATCTCAGCAGTACCGTTTTCCATTTGATGGCTCATGCCAACGAGTACAAACCCATCATCCAAGAAGCCAGACTCTTCGTACGACGCGTGGAAGTGTTACTTAAAGTGGGAAACGACATCAGCCACACTTTGAGCAGAACGACCGCCAAATATCCGATACGAGTGGAAGTTAAAACCTTCACCATTGCTGCTGGACTCCGATCCAAGATCGATGATCATCTGTTCCAAGGACAGTTACACAATCATTTAATCATTGTCATCGTGAGCAACGAAGCCCTCAACGGAGCCGTCTCTGCCAATCCTTTCCAGTTTAAGCACTACAGTGTCCAAGATCGAAGTCAGTCGCGATGCAAAACCTTGTGTACCAGACCCTTCGAACGTACGTTTACCGAGAAGAATTACTTGAGATCGTACTTGTCCCTGTACAAAGCCACAGGACAGTTAGGGACGAAGTGCAGCCACGGCATTTCGTACGACGGTTACGCAGGAGGCTAGGCTTTGTGTGCGTTTGATTTCACTCCAGACCAAGGAAGAGACGAGGGACATTTCCACCCTATAAAATCCGGTTAACTGCGTGTGGAACTTCAGTTTGCAGAAGCTCTAACCAAGATGGTGAACGTCAACTTGTATGCCGAATTCAACAACAAGCTATAGAAGACTCTTATCCCTCTTTGAATGGTGGAGAATCTATGGAAATGAAATGGGTGGATATCATGGAAGCAGAACCACACACCACAAAAGACAAAGACGAAAAGGTGATGGTACTGTCCAGATGGCCAGAACAGGAATAACATTTAGTCTCCTGTTTTGCCAAACACCTGGCAAAAACAATTACAGAGTTGACCAAGAAACATTTCTATGGATGTCAAATCGATCACCCCAGTCAAATTCAACACGATAAATGTCTGATGATGAGTCAAGAAGAAAAATTGGATGAGTATCTAGATGACGCTTGGGGTCTTGTCGCGGAAGAAGCAGTGTTGCATCAGTGGTATAAAGATTTGCTTGATCATTCCTTCCCTCCATTGACTGCTCTGGAGATCCATCGCATAGAATCTCTCTTGGCCCAGAGTACGGAGACGAAGCGAAGAGACATTTACTTGACAGATTTTCAAGCAAAAAGTCAGGATTGAATTCATGTCTTATATTTACCTGTGAAAAAAGAATAAAACAAAACAAAATGGATACCTGGGAACTTTATTACCTTTTGAAAAACAGTTCGTACACCGCTTCTTGGAATCCTGTCGTGTGCGCTAAAGATGAACTTCCTCATCGCAAATCTAAATACCGTCAAGCTTATGTCATCAACACGGACGACAGTCATCTCCCAGGAACCCAGTGGGTAGCCTCTACTTTCCCCACGATGCCTGTGTGAAGTATTTTGATTCGTATTTATTACCGCCTTTGGAAGACGACATCATCGACTTTATGAGAAGAAATGCCCAGACGAGACGATTCAATAATGTGAAATTACAAAGCCCAGATTCCATGGTGTGTGGACAATATTGTGTGTATTTTCTTCATCAACGCAGTCTTGGATATCCCTTAGAACATTTTGTGACTTATTTTGATCGTGACTCTTCTAGAAACGATGAAAAATGTAGATGGTTTTGTGACCATTATGGATATCTCTTGTCTTTAGCTAGGAAACGTAGTGAATATCAATGGCCAAATGACCTCCATCAGTGGAAGTCTAACTTGACTTCACAATGTTGACAACCTTGTCAAAAATTGGTTATTTGAAAAAATGTGTTGATGTTATTTATTTGTTGGTTGTTTTGTTGATTGAATAAAAATGTTATCAAAAAAATTATTGTTGGTGGTTTGTTTTAAATTTTTTTATCACTATCTATGCTCTCTGACTTCTCTCTATCCCTCACCATGAGGTGATCTATAGCGTTAATACAAAGGAAACCAGTAAGGATGTTTTCTATCGCGTCCGCGCTTGAGCCATATAAAACGGGCTACCCCAGAAATCTAGAAAAGAGATGGTAGTCAAATTGCGAAAAATTTGTATATTTGTGTTTTTTTTGTAGGTAAAATAATAGAAGTGTGCCTATAAACACTTCTTTCCCATGTCTTGTAAGATAGTCTTAGTGATTTGATATGTATGAGTGATAATAAAGTGTGTTTGTAGGTAAAAAAATGAACGTGAGTGTTTCTTTTAGGTCCGCGCGTTCCATGTTTTTGTTTATGGTGTGGGTATTGTTAGTTTTGGTGTAAGGGGATGTTTTCCTTCACGTCCGTGCTTGAAGTATATAAAACGTAGCGTTCGTTATATGCGCAGGCGACTTAAATCCTTCCTTCGTTCGTTCATTCTGAAAACAACGTGGCCATACGCTGTAATATATGTAACTGATAGTGTCGGGCAATCCTACACCAACAGCAACTGCTGATACAGACAAATACTGGCTACACTGACGAGTGATAGAGCAACCATAGGGAATTCCGCAGAGAGTTTTATAGGGAGGCTAATTCACTAGGTGGGCTGTACGAATGAAAGAGGAATAAGACCATTGGAACTGCTCCTAAAACAGATGTGGAACAGATATGGTAATCCGTCATACCGGAGTAACTGCCCACCGGACAAGCCTGCATACCAGAAGAGAAGTCGGAAGGAAAAAAGAAAAGAAATAAGACGACTGCCAATATTGCCTGAATGTACGTGGTTTTCTTTTTGACCTTTTGAAAACCTCTTTCGATAATTGCTATATTCAAGCACTAATTTGATTCTTTCGATACCACCATCAAAATGTATTTGTCTGTTTTGTTTATTTATTATGCGTGATACAAAATGTATGAGTCGCTTGATTTAGCTAATTTTAGGTAATTTATGTACACTTGGTGCACTAAATTCCAACTTTGAATTACATTAACAACGAAATTTTGAAACTTATTTTATTTGGTTAATTGCACAGGTGGCTTATACATTATTGGAATTAGGCTCCCTCCATTAGTACAATTGGATTGAATTTGACAAATAGAAGTACGGTCTGCTGTTTTGGGGCGTGTACAACATCGATCGCTGCGGCATTGGCACCCTCGCTGGGTCCCTCTCCTCCTTTACCTCGACCAGGCCTAAGTAATAAGTGCGACATCGCATATAAACGCGTGACTGTGATGGCACCATTCTCATAGTCACGAACAATTAATTGTCTGACACTCAGGCATAAACTAGTCACAAAAGCACTTAGTTTGCATAGGCGACTTAAATTATTTTCACGGTCATTCTGGCTAATTCATTCCATTCCATTCATTCAGGGCAGAGACTTCGACCAGAGAACATCGTGCTTGCTTCATAGAGGCAAGGGTGGAGGCCGAAAGCAGGAAACACTTGCTCCCATGTGTAGCCAACGACTGACCAAGAAAAACAATGGAGCGTGGGAGCGTTACGTGGACAGCATGCTGCTGATTAAGCCGACCAATCCACCTCATAACTATCTACGGGAGGTTATTTTCTACCATCGTCAGAATACTAACAAAAAGAAGCAAGTGCTATGCGACTAATTTTTGGATTGGAATACCACCAGACTGAAGGGGGGAAGCCACTTTGACTGGCTACGTACAGTTACGAAGGAGGCGACTACCATGATATCTGGGCGGAAAACTGTCCGAGTAACAATTGGCCTGTGAGATAGCTACAAATAAGGGACAGCGATAATTCCTGTGGTTGGGCGGGAGGCGTCATTCCATGAGAAGATATGAGAAGAGGCATCCACCGGAGAAACTCTGGAATACAGCCGTCCCGGAAATGTAGCCCCGATGAAAATGGCCGACGACCGAAAGAAAGTCCTAGCCAGCCATTCGGGTGCGAAAAGGCCCGATATATGACCAAGATTGCCTGAATATAATGTTATGAGGTTTTCCTTTTGGGTATTGAAAACCTCTATTGTTAATTTCTCTATTGTAACCTAATTTGATCCTTTACTTACCACCATCAAAATTATATACTGGTTAATCAATGCGTGATACAAAATACATGAGTCATTTTGACTTACCTGATTGATATTATTTTGAAAATAGAAGTACACTTTGTACACAAAATTCTAACTATATAAATGAATCGTTTAATGAAATTTGTTTGACTTATTTGATTTGGATACTTGCACAGGTGGCTTACACAGTATTGGTATTTTGAAATTGTCCATTAGAATTAACTGGACTAAATTTGATTAATCAAAGTACGAACTGGCGTTTCAAGTACTCTGTTGCGCTTGCGCCTTCAGCCGGGTCCCTCTCCTCCCTGCCTCTCTCGGACATTTGTACTTATGACGGAATGTGGAATTATTTCCACCCATCTAAATTATCAGGTGCCCCAAAGTGCGTGTAATCACGGAACCGGGGTGGCGCTATAAATGGGTGGTTCCCAGTAAGCGTCTGGACAGCAGATACAGACTATCTACGTGAGTGTGTGTTGGGTCTATTCCCACTCATGTTAGCCATACATACAGGTCTTTTGGGACTTAATTGTCCCACGACCTGTTCGGCTAAATTATTCAGCACTCTTTGAGTGCACAAACGCGTGGGGGATGTGGCTCTCTTTCCTTCCCCCACGAATAATTAAACAGCCTGCTATGCAGGCCTAAACCAGTAGCACATGCCCTACCGGGCGAAAGCGACTTTCATTTAAATTTCAATTCAATTCAGTCTGGCTACCCTACGTTGACGTATCAACATGAGTAGAATTTCAAAACTGATAGAACTCCAAATGCACCTGGAGTATGCCAGGCGCCTGCTAGATGAGTTAGCTATGGAAGTAATCCAGGAAGAAGCCATAATTGAAGAAGATGAGGAAAACAAGAGGAAAAAAAGGAGACGGAAAAGAAGAAAGAAAGGATCCTGCCTCACCTCATGATTAGGTCAGTGTGTGAGGTGAAGCCTGAAGTCAGGACACCAACACCACCACTACTACCACTACCGCCACCAAGTCAGCCACAGCCACAACTACTACCACCAGTACCAAGAGCCGCTGTCCCCCAGATGGAAAACTGGGACGAAGAGTTGGAGAGACAGCGGCAGGAGTGGTAGCCGCAGAGACCTCATCTTTCTCGGGTCTGCCATAAGAGAAGACAGAGGGAACAAGTATTCACTATCCCTCAAAGTAAAAACTGGGATGATGAGGCCGCTCATCAACCATCTGCACTCCCAACCACACGCATCAATTGGTAGAATGACTGGAGTAGGCGATGCGTGTGTGGTGCCCCGCCTGGAAGGTGCTAGCATTGAAAGGTGTATTTGGAGTTCACAAAAACAGCCCTTTTTAGGGCTAACCATATCTCTAGTAAAGAGAGCCTAATCAAGTTGCCAATAATATGATTGTGTGTGTATGTGTGTGCGCTCGTACGTGTGTGTGTGTGTGTGTGTGCGCGCGCGTACGTTTGTCTGTGTATATGTGTTTTTGTGTGTGTATATGTGCATGCGCGTACGTTTGTGTGTGTATGTATGTGTGTTTGTTTTATCCATTAATAAAAACACTTGTCCCTAAACACAAAAAATAGTGTTTGTGTGTTTGTGTGTGTAATGTGTATGTGTGTGTGCGTACGTTTGTGTATGTGTATTTGTTTGTGTGTGTATGTGTGCGCGCGTACGAATGATATTGGTGTGTTGGCTTGTAAAAAATTTATTTTTGGTTGGCACTACTATCTTTGTGGATTGTTTGGTAGGTGATATGAGTAGTTGGTAAGAGTGGATGTTTGTCTTCACGTCCGTGCTTGAAGGATATAAAGTGTAGCGTTCATCATTCGCGCCATTCAACATTGAATTTAAAAAATGGCCAGCAATATATTGGAAAAACTGAACCAGTTGCAGGAGGTCTTAGACGATGTGGGAATGGTGGAGGAAATGTTGGTGAGAGTTGAGTATAGGTGTTATTGCCCCCATCGTGTCAAGATGGAAATCAACAATTTAAGAAAAGCCAAAGACAGACTAAAAGCTCTGATCAAACAGGAAAAACAAGAAAACAAGAAAAGGAAGATATGGGGGTGGTAGGGAAAGAGCAGATAAGAAGATGGAATGAAAAGATTGAAAAAGAGGAAGAAAATGAAAAGAGAATTAAAAGGAGACAGAGGTGAAGGAAGAAGAGAAGGATGAAAAGGATGAGAAGAAAAAGAAGAAGAGGAATGTAGTAGAGAAGATAAGGTGCTAGTGGCATAAAAAAGACAAGACAGAAATTAGAAGAAGAAGAAGAAGAAGAAGAAGAAGAAGAAGAAGAAGAAGATGAAGAAACCCAAAGGCCCTTTCCAGAGCCACTCCATTGTCTCGAAAAGATGCCTATTCTCTCTTGCCTAGAGTAACGCGTATTCAGGTCAGCCACTTGCAACACAGTTCCGCCCGATTGAGGTCAGCCACTTGCAACATTGTTGCCACTGTTTCCCCAGTGTTCAGTACCCTGACGTCACCCATGTTAAAATGCCTTTTGTCCGTATAGTGCCAGGACCCTGTATGTAATGCTAATTCCCATTGTCCCTATAAATCTTGTCCCTATAGGGCCGCGGTACTTTTTTATCATGGAAGTCCCATTGTCCCTATTTCACCCCCATTCACTACTGGAGTCCATTTTCAATTTAGGGGTGATTTTTTTTTGGGGGGGGGACTACACATGCATAGAAGGTAAAAACAAAAACTATTGTCTGCATTCAATATTTGAAAACAAAATTGCTCAAAAATAAAAAGGTCCAACGTTAAATTGGGATGTAACTGCCAAATTTACGAAGGAGATGACAGTACTAGAGACTCCATGGTGACATGCAGGTTAGAACTTAAATATAGATGGATAAGTTGACCCCGTTTTGAGCATTTTTAAATCTTGATACTTTTCGTTTCTAAGTCAGTTTGGGTGTACTGGGAAGGCTGGTGAATACTAAAATCAGGTCATCTACATCCGCATATAAATCTGTTTTCCAGACTATATAATGATATGTTACATAGCTATTTAATCATACATGGCTAATCTTGTGTTCCAATATCAACATCATTTGCCTTTTTCCGACCGTATGCTATAAAAGCTTGAATGTAAATAACGAAAATTTTAAATGCCCTCAATCCCATCGTTGATGTTACGCCATAACTACTTCATTGACGTCACTGTGACTAGATGATGTGTCATCACCAATAGGAACGTAGGCAGCAGATTCAGAGTTATTAAACCTGAAGGATTTTGTTTCGTTTCAAAGTTAGCTACAGCATTTGATCTTCAACTGAGTTTGATATCAACTGCAAAAGTGTTGAATTCTCGGCACAAAGACCTCAAACATAAGGGTTTCATAAATCGAAAAACCAAAACTTCTGAATCATGCACACGTTGATTTCATTTGCAGCTACAGCATCGATGACACAGAGTTGAGACATTCCACAATGTGAGTCATCTAAAATATCAAAAACAGCCGGAAAACCATTTCAACTTCAGGCTCAAAATTGGGTCTGCGAACTTGTTAACTTTTTTATTTTTTATTAGGTAAGTACAGGTGCAGACCTTTCAATTTGAGTAATAATATTAGAGATTTCAAATTCGTTGAATAAATATGAGGATACAGTTAATAAACATTTGCAATATATAGGTATACATATCATAGAGATGAGTAGCTCCATGGACTGTGACTGAAATTTAAGAAAATTGCATAGTATTACACTATTGTTGAGACTTTTTCATCACTTGCATAAACAACGAATATAAGTTTTGTCTGCATTTTAAATTCTTGGGTTTTTTACGTCGAAAATAAATTAAACTAAAACAATATAGTTTATAATGCTCTTGTTAATAAAATATTCAAATCCGTATTATAAATCCAGTCCACATGTGAGAAAGAGATTAATATTAGTTTTGTTAAACAAGAATGTTTTGTCACCTTAAAGTTAAATTCATCAATAATATCTTGTACTAAAAATAAAAATACCAAGTTTGAAAGAACTATAAATTAATAAGCCTTATGTATTTCGATATGTTCAATTTCTATTAGTCTATACTTTGCCCTGAATTTTACTAGGAAGTGGGGTGTGCGCATTCAGTAACGTATAAGATAAATATTCATTTCCTGGTCCAAAGCCAATATTCCATTTGAGCAATAAAAACTTCCCTTGTTTGTGACTTCAGTTTAAATCCATTCATATGCATCATGAAGTTGTATTATTGAATGCAAAAGCTAAAGAGTAAGTCACAGCACACTACTATTTGACACAACACATATTAACATCAAAATGCGTGGCCGGAAACGTAAACATGTGATTGAAAATGACAATTGTTGGAATACTTCTAATAAATGTGTCTTGAATTTATGGAATCTTTTGTCCGTGGAAGTTCCAGGGCTCTTTTGTCCGTGCAAGTTCCAGGAGTATATAAAATATGATGGCAGGTTCACGATGAGTTGGATCTTTGCTCACCCATAATAAGGAACGTTGGATTTCATCCATAATAATGGATCATTGGATTTCATCCATAATAATGAAACATAGGGATATATTCCATAGTAATGGAATATAGGGAATTTCATCAATAATAATAGAACATAGGGATTTCATTCATAATAATGGAACATTGGGATTTCATTCATAATAATGGAACATAATATTTTCATGGATAATAATGGCATATAGGGATTTCATCCGTAATAATAGAACATACCCTTTTCTTCCATAATAAAGGAACATAAGGATTTCATCCATAATAATGTAACACAGGAATTTCATTCATAACAAATGAACATAGGAATTTCATCCATAATAATGAAACATAGGAATTTCATCCATAATAATGGAACACAGAGATATATTCCAGAGTAATGGAACATAGGGATTTCATCCATGATAATAGAACATATGGAATAATGGAACATAGGGACTTCATTCGTAATAATGGAATATAGGGACTTGATCCATATTAATAGAACATATGGTTTTCTTCCATAGTAAAGAAGCATAAGGATTTCATCCATAATAATGGAACATAATGATTTCATGCATAATAATGGAATACAGGGATTTCATTCATAATAAAGGAACATAGGGATTTCATTCATAATAAAGGAACATAGGGATTTCATCCATAATATTGGAACATAGGGATTTCAGATCGTAATGAAACATGGGGATTTCATCCATAATAAAGGAACATAGGGATTTCATCCATAATAATGGAACATTGGAATTTTCTTCATAATGAAGGAACATGGCGATTTCATTCATAATAAATGAACATGGGGATTTCATTCATAATAAAGGAACATATGTATTTCATCCATAATAAAGGAACAAAGGGATTTCATTCATAATAAAGGAACACAGGGATTTCATCCACAATAAAGGAGCATAGGAATGTCATTCATAATAAAGGAATATAGGGATTTCATCCATAATATTGCAACATAGGGATTTCTTTCACAATAAAGGAACACAGGGATTTCATCCACAATAAAGGAGCATAGCAACGTCATTCATAATAAAGGAACATAGGGATTTCATCCACAATAATAGAACATAATGATTTCATCTATAGTAATGGAACAAAGGAATTTCATTCCTAATAAAGGAACATGGGGATTTCATTCAGAATGAATTAACATATGGATTTCATTCAGAATGAATGAACATAGGGATTTAATTCAGAATGAAGAAACATAGAAATTTCATTCATAATAAAGGAACATGGGGATTTCATTCATATAAAGGAACATGGGGATTTCATTTAGAATGAAGGAACATGTGGGTTTCATTCAGAATGAAGGAATATGGGGATTGTATCCATAATAAAGGAACATAGGGATTTCAATGGTAAATCAAAATTACCTCTAGCGTAAGCTAAGAAAAAGTCAACTACTTACTTCATACCATCCAAAATGTCATACACTCTTGTAACGTGTGAAACAAAATAGCCCGAGTTATTAATAAGACAATGCCCCCACACCCTTGTAACGTGCAAACTAATGTAGCCCATGTTGTTAATAAGACAATGTCCCTACACCTTTGTAATATGCAAAATAATGTACCCCAAGTGGTTAATAAGACAATGCAGCCTCCACGACCTTGCAAAATGCAAAATAATAAAGCCCGAGTTCTTTTCAAGACAGTGACCCCATACTCTTGTAACGTACAAAATTATGTAGCCCAAGTTCTTAACAAGACAATGCCTTCATTCCCTTGAATGCGGTAATGTAATTAAGTGGAAATTGAAACTAACATGATCGAGTGCACTTTCATTCACAAAGGCAGTAAGTTTATCTATGTTAGGTTCTCTAAAAATAGACATATCGATTTTTGGGGTAAATATAAGCAGTGATCGTCGGCGTATCTAATGCCATTAGGTATAATTTTACATTTACTTTGATGTGCTGGTTTTTGAGATCTTAGTTCTTGGAAATCATTTCAGATGAATCTGTTATCAAAGTCCGAAGCAATAGTTTCTTTGAAAAAGGAACGTTTATGTTTAAAAGTAATGGATTTGTCATTGCTCCACCATGAACAATAATGTTGAGCATATGTACGTTTTCGCTGCGCCTCACCGATTTCACTAGTTTGCCATTATGGTTGTTTTGAACATTTAATTCTTATAACCTGTATGGCACATTTACCATGTAAACAGTGGTTCCAGATAAAGAATGAAAGAAAGTGAATAACAAATGACCCAAGCTAGGAAAAAGGTGTCGTGCTTTGCTACATAAGGTACGTTGCAAATACTTATCAGTACTTCATCATATGGTGTCATGTCCATGTCCCATCTTGGAAAAAGGCCAGATACAACGACCTCATCTACCCAGACGAGCTGCTTGTTGAAAAGGGCCTTGTATTTGATCTCAAACTGACTTTAATTGATACAAGTCCATACTTTTCAAGATTCTACATACTGATTCTTGAAGCAAGGGTTCTCAATGGTAGTATGATTGATACAATAACATTTTAAACCGTATTTAGCATTTAACTTTGATATTAGATGTCAACTTAAAGGATATCCCTGCATAATTCCAGCTGTTAACTTCACGAAATAAAGCTGTTGATCTGCCCTTTGTCTTGGTCCTGCGTTGTTAAGCCATGTGTATCATCTAGGTCCTGTGTTATTAAGCCATATATATCGTCTTGGTCCTGTGCTATTAAGCCATGTGTATCGTCTTGGTCCTGTGTTATTAAGTTATATGTATTGTCTTGGTCCTGTGTTATGAGGCCATATATATCGTCTTGGTCCTGTGTTATTAAGCCATGTGTACAAATTGAAAAAATTTTTCGTGTTCTTTTACTTGCAATCCACTGACGTGTTAACTCCTCACAAAAATAATTCGGCGATGAATACAGTCAAATTGAATACAGCCGAATTGAATACAGACGAATTAAAGCTAAATAAACGTTACTGAAAATGAAACCATTACACTGATGAGCAATTTTTGTTCCTTGCGATTTTAGGACAAAAGTACGATGTTCTCAAAAACAGAGCAAATCACCGTTTGAAATGTAATATAAATACATTTCGTCTTTTTCGATACATGTTTATAATCATGGCATCAATACACATGCTTCCGATCATATTGTAAATGCGTTTGCAGCTTTCCAAATATTATTTAATTTTTGGGGGGATAATTTTGAAATGTTCTCAAGTAATCATTAAAAACAAATTGCACTTTAAACAGACGTATAGCCATGAAAGAATTTAAACCATATTTCAAACTGCATTTATACGAGAATAATTCTCTTTGTTTATATCATCGGAAAATATACATTTCGCATCTGTTAATAGTTTTCTTTAATGGTTTTGGTAAAATACACTCTGTAACATTAGAAGTGCATCTTACTAATTTAGCGAGAAGGTAAGATGGCCCAATAATCAAAGAGTTAAAAAGTTAGTTTTTATTACGAAAATGAATGGGGACCAGGGCTGAAGGTACTAACTTGCCGAAAATTAAATGGGTAACACAGTGCACTCTAATATGCCGCTGCTGATTGATCTTGGAAAATTGGCACAATATTCGTGTTCTTAACCTGAAAAAGGTGCAGCCGTTGTACCTTTGTATAGAGGTTAACATTCATGCATTTGAACCAATTACCACAAAGTAAAATAAAGGATATGATTCGACATATTGGAAAGAGATTTCGGTACATCCCTGGTTTATTGAAGTAATATACGATTTAGATACAAAGTATTTATATCGTATTTTTAAGTTAGTCTTTTTAGTTTTTGAGGGATAGTTCATTATTCTTTGCAAGTTAATTATGTCAGTAAAACGATCTTACTGTTCGCAATGAGTTAGAAGTAAGAGTTATACATTTGTTTCAGTACCAAAATGACCTTTATTTTCTTTGATGCATTGGCTTTAATTAACAATTTCATCTTCCTAAACGTATGTTGGATATGATATGATGGTTGCGAAAGAATATTAATAATTTAGACTAGGTTCCGCAAGTTGACTACAAGACATTTAAGAATTCTCTGACAATGCAATTTGAATTAGAATCACAGATTCATAAGATTCAATAGCTGCCTTTAACATGAAAGTCAGTGTCTCTTATCTGTTGGCACATGTTTTAGTTGAGAATGTTGTCATTTTGGTCGAGATGTTGTTGTCAGTGATGTTCCCTACACCACTCAAGAATTAACGGCTGGTTAACGTGTAATGTATGTTTTCTGTACAAGTATAAGAGAGAGAGAGAGAGAGAGAGAGAGAGAGAGAGAGAGAGAGAGAGAGAGTGGAAAAAAGCGTATTATTGAAATGAATTTATTGGTAACTATGAGAAATATTAAAAAAGATCGACATAATAGTTTTTTATGTAATCAAATAAATGGTGACATTAAGCTTTCAGAAACAGATCTAAACAGTCCCTGTTGTTTAAATTATTGCCAGAGATGTTTATGCTATGCAATACAATGTGACATATCATTTGCGAGAAGAGAGTTTTGAATAACTAAGTAATGCCATTTTCATGTTTAGTAACTATAATATTTGATGCGTGTCACATACCGATCTAAGTTTTTCTTTAAAAGCTTTTAGGTTGGGTGCATGGGGATAAATTGTTTACATACTTTTTCAATTATCATAATGACATGTTATGAATCTCAAGTTGAGAATTATTGCCAAAATCTGGAGCGCAGGCAACCACCGTCCAAAATTAACATTCTATTTGGGGGAATATAATTAGGTTCTGACAGAGATTTCACCACACTTGCATCAAAATATATTCTGGGTCCTTATTGGCCTAGGAAACGTTAGTGAATGATATCAAGTGGCACCGAGTTAATTAGTGCATTCTTGGTGAGACGAGCATGGACTCATCTAAACATTCTTAGAAAATAGTTTTTAAAAACGAATCTCGATAACTCGTGCCATTCGTAGGATTGACGTGAGCAATCGAAGTCATGTAGTACAATAATAGCATGTTCTTAAAAAGGAGCTAAAATCTACAGGACACGAGTTGCTTTTCATTCATGGCATAAATGAACATATGAGTAGGAGAAAAAATAATGGTCACTAAAATCGAAGCGCTTCCACTTCATCAGTCAGAAGAGGATCTCGGAGAATTTTCTGAAATTAATGCGTGTTTTATTTTTCAAAACTGAAGGTATTAACAGAGCTGTGATATCCCTGTAATATCTCTATTTTCTCTATCGATACAAACTCTGTTTGTATGTCCATTTAGATTTCTCTGTTTTTGAATAGTTTGGCAAAGTGACACCATCAATACAACTTACTTCACATTTATTCACATTTCAATGCTTCCAGAAAATAGATCCTACATTAGGTCCATATAAAAATGCATTCCCACGTTTGATACGTTATTTTATTCAAATGTACTGCCCTGTAATTGACGATAAAATAGTGTAGGGTTTTCTTTAATCGTATTGTGTCCGATAGAATCCAAATATATTTTTCACAATGCTTGTAATAGTCAGCAATTCATCCTCAGATTCGGAATTGCAATCATTGCACCGGACTCCCAATACGTTCTTTATTCATAGGCACATGTACTAAAATCGATATGCAATTCACAAGTGTACAAACCAGGTATATTGTGTTTGGCTTGACCAATTGACATTAGGTTGCTTTATCTAGTATATATCGAAGTAAATATAAACTGTCTTTATAAGTACATTCTATATTTTGTCTTCTTCCAACTTCTTCTAAACATCCTGAAGCATAATTTTAATGTTTGTCTGGTTAGAAAGAAGAGGAAGATGGAAAGATGAAAGCGGAGGGCCGGAAAATATTTTGTTAGCAAAATTAAATGTAATAAATTGACCAGCGTAAGCCAAATATTCTTCTCGATTTTATAAAGTACTTCACTACCATCTGCATAATACTGCATGCTCAGTATAGCGGGAATTGCAGTTTCGTGGTGCAAGTATACTTATGAAGTAAAGTGTTGAAGGTAAGCGAGACACAGGATGTGGTGAGCTTTAATTTATTAGTATGAACATAAAGCAAAATAGGAATTCTCTGACAGCGGGTTCGATCAAATAAGCATAGGATCTGTTGTCGGACTAGAGTGCTATCCAGTTCACTTTGGATAGACACGAATAACATCGTCAAAAAAATGTCAGCAATGGGGCCTGTTTTCCTCATCAAGACCTCATTTGTCCACGATGGCGGATGTAAGAATAGTGTATCTTACAACTGTTTGAACTCTAGAATTAAAACCAAATAGTATACAATAAAGAAAATTTTGAACCAAATATTATTTTAAAAAATTGAATACTAGACTTAAAACCAAATGTTATACAACAAAGAATAATCTGAAAGCTTTGTAGTTTGTGCTAAACATTAGAGAATACATGATTTCATTTCAGCTTTGCCTTTCTTGTACTTTACGTTTACCACAGTAACAGGTTTCAATGATCACATATTGCCAATAATCTAAATGGTAAAGTTTAAGGCAAAAGCTCTCTTTATGAATTCAACATTTATTTCAAAATATTGAGTTGTTTTTTCTATTGAACAGAAAACATTGTATTGTTTAGAAGAAGCTGATGCTATTCCGCCATCCTGAAGCAACTAAAGACATATGCCAGTCGCAATCACACGGGTCGTCGACCAGACATGCACAATTGAACTTCATGTACCAGATTATGATCGGTAATAGAACTATCTCTGACATAAAAACGTACCCGTACACAGGACATTTCACACAAAAATCACTGGGGGCCCCAAGTGGCCGAGTGGTCTAAAGCGCTCACCGTTACGGATCACTGCCATCTCACCTCTGTCTGCGTGAGTTCGAGTCTCAGGCTCGGCTAACGTGGGCACGTGAGAAAGCCTGCCAGTAGCTTCTCGTGGGTCGGTGGTTCTTCCCGGAGTTTTCCAGGGTTCTTCCTCCACCAATTATACTGGCCGCCATGTATAGCCTATCTTGTGCTGAAAAATGGCGTTAAACCCTACAACAACAACAACAACAACAACAACAAAAACAAAAATCACTGGAAAACAAGGGAGTGCATATTCTACTGAGTAAATCATTTCGTTAGGTAAAATAAACCGATTCAGAGCCTTGTACGGTTATCTTTTGAAAATTAAACTTTTTATTAATTGACTAACAATCACAATTTTGAATTGCTCTTTGAAAGGATAACCTGAGATCATAGAAGGATTTACAATGATAGTTTTCATAACACCGTAACAACACAAACTGACTAGAGGAAAAGTGATATCTGTTTACTGGTAATAAAAGGTATTAACTTATAGTTAGCAGTAACGAAGCACTAGAAAATGTATCGCTTGGAGAAAGCCGAAAATCAAATATGGTTTCCTCCTTGACTGCAACGTACTTATTTAGAAAATGTGTTGTACAAGTGTTACGCAACAAGAAACACACATTACTGTCTAGATTTATGTAAAATGCATTTTTCATTAAGAAACAGTGTCGTTGGATGTGACATCAGCGTCATTGTCCATGAATTGAGGGTGGTTGGTTGGTACCACTTGAGAGAACGAAAGCCTATAATGACTTTTGGCAAGATCTGCATCCTTAGAGATGGAAATAGGTGACAGCAGTGAATAATAATTTGCCCTCTCAGTGTTATCTCTATATTTTCAACAATACCCCGAGTTTTCAAGCAGCTAGATTTCTACATATGTGTAGAAGGTTTCTTTATAATAATCTCTTGCTAAATCTGCATTGGCAGGTACGCGTATGAAAACTAAGACATAACCAGTTCAACACTTGATAGCGTAACAAACATCACTTAATTATATTCACTGGTTTGCCATTTGGCAGCCTCTCATTTTGACCTTATCTGAAATTTAATTTCCGAACACTCGTTGTTATCACTATTTATAACATATAATGAAATCCTATTTTTCCAGACTAGAGAGGGTACATATTTGGTTGTCAGGAGTGAGTTCATAATGATCTGATCAAAACAAGACAGTGACACAATGACACTATCTTTAAATTTTATTAATAAAATGTTATCTTATTTCTTAAAAATCTAGTCAAGAATCGAGTTTATCTCCCTGAAAAAGAATAGAATAAAGACATAAAATTATGACTCCAACAATATTAGAAAAGATTTGTCATTTTCTTAAACGTGACTGACCAGGTGTGGAAATGGATCAAAATGCACATTGATTTAGTTTGAAAGATATGAATAGGAAATCTGAAGCTAACAATGAAACTGAGAGCGTGACAACAGAAATTGATGATGGCAGTGTTGGAATAAGATCAAAGGATTTCAAGTCCCTATGGTAAAATGGTGAGTAATTTAGAAAGCAAATCACAAATTTAGCAACAGAATTTACAGATACAGTACTCTTCCTTTCGGATCACAGGAAATCTACGTTTGAAAAGTTTGAGTCAAAGTTGCATCATCTATAGAAAAAGTTAAATCTGATTGAGAATAAAAATCAAAGTTCCAGAACTAGAGAAAAATAGTCAACCTCAGCCTTCAAAGAAACAGTGGAACTAAACGTAGTAGTTGAAACAGATACACACCTGAAATGGGGGAAGCATTAAACAGTATAGAATAAAACCTCAACTGTACGATGGTCTGACTATTATAGTCGAGTATTTAACTCAGTTCATTATTATTGCAGAACTGAATGACTGTGATTATCATGCAAAAGCATTGTACTTAGCTAGTAGTTTTGCTGGTACTGCTCGCACCGTGCTTAATGAAATTGACCCAGATAATGCTTTTTATGATTCCTTCGAAACGTTGGTAGTATTTTGGGGATGAACTGCATTTTAGGGAGGGGGTAGTGCTGATAAATTGGAATCTGTAGATTTAAGTATGGTCTCCTACTGCAATGAAACGACATTCCTTTAAATGGCATCTTCGTCTAAGATTTGTATTGTCCTGAAATTGGGACAAGTGATATTTGCTACATAGCTTCTATTGTATCAAATGCTTTATATATATTAACAGTACACAGAGATTGGTAAAATGAGTGTGCCTAATTTCATGTTTAGTGGCCGATAGACGGTAAACTTGTTAGCTCATAAATGCTGAATGCCGCTAGGAACAACATAGTTTTGATACGGGTTGGATCTAATATAAATATACATTTACTCGCATGCATTTTCCGTGAAAAAACATATGGAATTAACGCCTATATCGTTAATAGTAGATCCATGTGTGTCCCACTACAAACAATGACCACCTGAATTTGTAAGCGCAATCTACTCTCTTTTTTGATTGGTCAGTATTACGTGTAACATAGATCATGTGACGTGAGAAGTTTGAGGCCTCGACAATTCTGTAGACAAATCTCGTACATGAATTTTCTTTTTTGATTTGATTGAATATTGAAGTATGAAAATAATTTATTTTCGATGTAACAGATTGTATTATGTGAAATAAAGATATTAGTCTCTTTCTTTTGCGAATATGACTTGTTTCTCATGCATTGGAAAGCTGAATTTTTATCAGTATAGAGTCAATGGTAATTTTGTTTACACACGCTACTATAAAAGCTGCATGACACCACCCTGAAGCCAGCTGAACTCTATAATGGTAAGATATCAATAGTTTATGCATTTAATTTTTTATTATCGTATATTCAGGAATATATTTATTGCCACTAACTATAAAAAGTAATGAAAGTAACATTCGAATTTTTTATTTCGGTAACTTTGATTACTGTGAATGAAGTATACATCTGAATGTAAGTATCATACTTGGACTTTCATGAAGCATTTGATTTTTCAAATCGTTTCCAAGACCGTCATTGCATTAGTTCGATATTAATTAAAATTTTCCAGTATGCATTAGAAATAATTCATTATATTTCTGATATTCACTGCATAATGAACACAGAGTTCTTAGATAAGGGTAGGTTAGGCAAAACTGTTGCATGGCATTTACTGAGTACGATAGAAGAAATGCTGCAAAGCATATATCGCGTTAAAATGGGTTACGTTGCTGCATAACATCCACTATTTTCTGACAGGTGAAATGATGACTTGCATACATCGCGTTAATGACTTGAATATGTCGCGTTAAAATAGGCTACGTTACTGCATAACATAATTGTTTTCTTAAAGGTGAAATGCTGAACTGCATATGAAGCGTTAAAATAGGTCACATTGCTGCAGTATCCGCTATTTTATGCAGGGCAAAATGCTGAATAGCAAATATATCATTTAAATTTAGGCTAAGTTGCTGCATAGCGAAGTTGTTTGCATCGCCCGCGATGTTAGCTTTTCTGTACAGACTTCCCGTCAGTTACTTTACATAATTTATGTGTTTGTTAATAGCACGAGGGACAGCAAGACTGAGGAAACAGATAATTGAATTAAGAATTCAGAATTAATCTGAATTACTTTAATTTTGTACTAACGCTGCTGCAAGTAATGGATTTTAGAGAAAGTATATACAAACTTTATAGCTAATTCGTTTTCTGCCATGATTATTTCGTAGAAAAGAACTTTGTATTTTTATTTGGCAACGTATTTAATTGATTGATCTTACTTATAAATTATATAAGTCTGTCATAGGTAAATATTATGTTAATTTACTCAAAAAGCTGTTTTTGGTATTATTTTGTGAAAATTTTGAATTATTTCTAACATTTCACAAAATTTGACGTTGAGTAGCCATTTCTCACGTCTTAATTGAATCGTGATTGTAACAAGTTTCCAATCCAACACCATATGGTTTTGGCGATGAGGAAACTAGCCTTTAGCTACTTTACTTTGTGAAAATGTGATGACTTTACATCGATTGTACGGACTTTGTATACTTTGTTCGGGTTATAAATTATATGAGACTTCTTGAAATTAGTTTCTTATAGTCGTTCATAATTCTGGTCCGTTATCGACAAGAGTTTCCTCAGCACAGAAAACTTAAATATTTGCCATTTATTCCTTTATTAAGGAAAAGGAGTTATCGATGTCCCAACGTAAATCGAATTAAAATAACCACTCGCCTTCTGATATCAATTTGGTGTGTTGAACCAAGGTGATGTGGAGCCCCCAGACTCTGTCGGATTGAGCAAAATGCATGTTGATGACCGAAATGATAATATGTTGACACATGGGCTTGACATAAGATATCACTGAGGCTAGGGTTCTGGTCAGATGAGTAGGAACCATAGCGATTAAGAGCAGAATTTTTAGGTACAGATTGCGACCATGTGAGAAGGTGCAGTCGGTAATACAGAGCCTTTTGGTCATTAATGACTGAGACAGATTAGTCTAGATGTTATTAACATATTGCAATTGCGATCAGAGACAATTAGATTACATGGTGTCAGATAAATAACGTTGTCCAAATGGCACGAGATTTTCCCACAAATCACAGATAGTTCTTCCTTCCTACCTTTCTTTCTTCATTCATTCAGTCATTCAGACATACGTCCATTTCTTTCTTCCTTCCTTTCTTCCTACCGTCTCACGTCACCCCATCATATCACGTTTTATTATATCATCGTAACATTTTATCACAAGAAAAGACAGTACGCATGAACATCAAAACGAAACGAAAATATAAGAATCCTTTCCTCGCGCATCATTTTCCCAACACACACAGCACATGTTGCTGTTGAGTGAATACATTAGTGTCATCCGAGTTTATCACAATTGCTTGCAATAGTGATAAACTCGGATGACACTTATGTATTCATCATGTGTTTGGCATTCCATGATTGCAGCAGAGCCCAATTCTTCTAGAAATATAACACCAATGCTCGCATGAGTCCTTGACTTTGGGAAAATAGCAGCTATTATTGACACAATTACCGTCATAAGCATGCATGCATATACAGGATGCGACACAGTCAGCACATATGCTGGCGAAGGGAAAGGAAGTGTCCTGACACTCATGAGTACCAACAGACAGGCACACGAAGCTTCCTAAAATGGAGGAAGTGTCTTGAGAAGGATCCAAGAAACCCTAGTCCTACTTGGATAGGATGGATGTCGTGGACACAGGATGGGGACGTGCAGCTGGCAGTAGATGTGATAGATGGATAACTGGTACCTCAGGCTGTGCTTGTTCTACTGGCCTGCGACTGTCCGAGGAGCTGCAAACTTCCAAGATGTGTCTCCTTGGCAAGTGGCCTCATGTACACTGGTATTGCTGATGTTCTGACTGTGAGTATATGAAGAAGAAGCAGATGACAAAGATCAAGGTTTACAAAACATTTCATCACACAGCGATATCCATTGAAGTTTTTGTTGTCCTTTGTACTGCAGTTTTAGGATTTAATCTAAAAATGATGGAGATTAATCGCTTGCCGTTTGTCTAACTACCCCTTCCTTTTGTTCTAAATTTCATTTCGGGGCAAAAGTATAAGTCCATTAAGGGTTGCTGATTAAAACTATTTCTACCAGTCACTTTTGAAAGGAAAAACTGACCAATGTTACGTGTAGGCTTGTACAAAAATAACAAGAGAAAAGAGTGAAGCCAACAAGCTTTGTAAATTTTAACAAAATAATTTATTTCCCTAGAAAGCAATGTTAAAATTGGAAATAGGACTTACGGTTTGTGAATATAATCCAAAATTTAATCCTAAGATTAAAAAAATATAAGTCCTATCACTAAACAGTTCTAATTGAACCCGGGTTCGAATCTCGATGAAATTCCAATATGGAGGCGATGACGTCAGATGATGTCTGTACTGATGGTAACAGATCCTCGATTGAATCACAGTTTATGTTTCCGTATAGAATTCTAGAATGAATTTCCACTGAATTTCTTTGTCCCGGAACTTTTTATAAAAAAGTACACTTGTTTAGTCTTCTAGAGAATAAATTATTGAATTTAAAAATATAAAAAAAACAGATGAACTTCAAAAAAAAAAAAACAATTTGGCAACAACAATAGAAACACCTTGTTCCTTCAAAGTGTAGACATACGACTGCCGAAATTTTACTGAGATATCAGTATTAAACCCAACCAAAACGTCATTTCAATCCCGCGTGATGGGTCACGTGATCTCTTAACATTGAACAGCGTAATAAAAAAAATGCCATTTATTACGTATGCAAGAATAGCCCTATCTAAGAACCAAATTCTCACACTGAAAATATATAAAAAAGAAAGGCTGTTACAATTCAGCTAACACACGGGCCGAAATGACCTTGGCAATAGCCAATCGTCTTCACTCGATATTTACAAAATCTATGAACCAGAGTGAGCTAAAAATTGCGCTGAAGAAATATTTTTACGTTCTAAACAAACTGAATTTACTGGAACAAATATCGAATCCCGTGAAAATAATCATTACAATAAAATGTAATGAAACAAAATTAAAATAAAAAAGAATTTAAAACTAACACACAAGTAATTTAATTACATATTCGTGACAATATATATATATATATATATATATATATATATATATATATATATATATATATATATATACCACATCATACAATGTATTTTGCACAGGGGTCAGCTCAGATTCTTTCATTGTTACCTCGAATGATGGTAATAAATGTTTAGATACATAACATTACGTACCATTACATATTATATTTTAATCATGTTGTTCTTGTTGACTTAAATGCATAACGATTTTAACTATTTTCCTTGTCAATTCACGAATATTCATCCACAACATCATGCACATTTATAATATTGTGTCAATAGATTCTGTAACAAAAATGTATTATATCAGCATCATTCTCAAAGCGTTTTATAATAAATACTTTAGTTTGCTTTCCGTCCAGATTTTACCGTTATCACTGTACTGAACATATTAGAAAACTATGGACTAAATGAGGGATTAAATGGTTGATGTTCGAGTAAAGGTTGGAAACTAAAATATCTCTGACTTTGGTCAGATTATATTATGTGAATATTATTAGTGACAACTTCTGCACTTGCTGTTAAGATGAAGTTCCTCACATAAAACATCTGGCCTTCTTGGCACACAATAAATGCGCACGCAGCTTAAAAATTTTGATAAAGGTATACAATTTTTAGATGAGCATGCAATAAACACGTATATAAAATACAAGGAATTTAATTTTTTCTTCACGATTTTCATTTCATCAAAATATCATTTTTATATGATGTACAGCGAAAAAAAAGTGCAAAGGTAAAACTTCAAATCGAGAATATGCAAAAACCAATATGAAATCATGTTTTGTTTACCTTCCAATTCACTAATTACATCTCTTACATTTATGCAAGTGAGAAACGTCATTTGTAGCACAACATTTATAATGATAAATATTCCGAACACGAAATTCAAAAGCTATTTCTGAAAAGTTGATACAAGTTGATGACCTACAATATAATCATCTCAAGGGGTATTGCAGCAGCCTGAATTTTCTACCGAACTAGGATTTTTTTTCACCCCAAGATAATTTTGTTCAGTTAGCGTAATGAATATTATAATTATTTATCTTTTTAATAATTCAAAGCAAGCATATTTGTTTCTACTGTCATATGAAACAGGCCAGAATTGTTATAACTATATGTTTTGTACATTAAAACAGCGATATACGAATATATTAATACATATTTCAAATAAAAAAGCACAGACATAAATGAATACATTTACTTTCAGAGAGTTTCGCAAAATTATTCATAATTTCATATCTGCAAAACTTCATGATTCAGTGTTTAAGTCATGACAAGAGACCCATTTGTGTCTGGCATTGCCTCCATGCCTTATGTTACTGCAGTTAACCATAACACAGGGGTGCAACCATACGCCCAAAACCGTATTACGATATACCAAACTCATATTGCAATATGTATTGCAATACAGTATCACTTACAGAAAACAATAATATAATCACTATAACATTTACTACTTGAAAAATACAACATATTTCAGTGATGTTACCACATAAGACTTCAAATGGTAGTCAAATGAACAAATAAAATTAACATAAAATTGAAAAAACACCTGAAAGCTGTCAAATTATCAGCAATTAAAATTAACACTGCTATTTCTAGACTGTCGGCGTTTTAAAATTCCCACACTGCACTTTTTGGTTTTTTGTTGGAAATAATTTCAACATCCATTTTTAAAAAATACATTTCTGAAAAATTACAATTCGGGTCTACACGCCTGTCAACTAACCTGAAAAACGAGTCGACGTTAATCGATATTTGGAGACAAGAAAAGGATGTTAACGTGACGTAAGCACTTTGATCTGACCGACCATGTACTTCACATGGAAAACTTCAGATCCGATGCAAAAACAAATTATGTTAGAGGAATTTATATATTTACGAATACTGACTCGAGTATTGTTCATTTTGTGTCATTACGAACAGGACATAAATATCTGAGGCAGACTGAAGTTCATAAATTATTATTTATAACTAGAAAAATATCCCCTGGTCCAAATTTGTCACCCACCAATTAAACTTTCCCCAAATAACGGTTCTGTGCGTCTCGTTTTACATTCTCCTGCAATCTCGTACTAAACGTGCATCTGGGAAAACAAAAGAAAATAAGGTTCTCGAATTAAATTAGAAAAATTGTGCTGCATACAGAGATTTGTTGGATGAATGTGAGACCGTGAAAAAATAGCGGTACAGACAACCGTATTGTGGTATGTATTGCCAGAACAGCAAAGCGCAATATGCCGGTATATCGTTGCACCCCTACATGTACAACTGTGGCAATAAAGCCTCAAACACCACAATGATTAACATTATGCTCGTACTTCATACATAAACGTCCTACGGCTCTTCAAGTTTCAAAGTGGCATATCCTGTTAATTATGCTTGCCGGTTTCCTGACACAACATTGTTTCGTCCACCGCGCTAATTTTAAAGCCAGTGAAAGATAACAATGTGACTAGTTGACTATACAGCAAACATCCTAGTCCAGTTGTATCCATTCACATCAAGTCTTACTTTCTTTAGTAACCGTAAACAGATCCCACGTTTAACCTTGCCCTGCTTAGTTAATGCACTGTATCGCAACGACGTTTCATATAAGTATGACATATTTACTACATTAATTTTTAGCAAGATTAGTTAGATTTACATCTAACAATTGCTGAGAGAGAGAGAGAGAGAGAGAGAGAGAGAGAGAGAGAGAGAAATATCTATACGCGATGTATTTTCCGGAAATATTGATTTTCCAGTCATGTTTGATATGAAAGATGTGGGATTTTAAGCTGAAAATACAACTATGTATATTACACACACACACACACACACACACACACACACACACACAGACACACACACACACAGACACACACACACACATGGATATTTTGCTGTTTCAGTTATGTGTTACTACAATTAATTCTTACCAAAAAAAAACCCCACACACTCCCCAAAATTTTTTTAAAGCAATTAAACCGTGTATAGCCGATATCTGTGGACATCTCGCAGTCCTTTATTACACATGCATGATGAATAAAGCCTTTTGAGCGTGTGACTAGGGTTGAACGCTTGGTATGAATCAATTTTTCAAAAATGGCCAATATCTAACGGTAAAAGCTAGTTAGAGGAACAATGCTATGCTCTCTCTCTCTCTCTCTCTCTCTCTCTCTCTCTCTCTCTCTCTCTATATATATATATATATATATATATATATAACAATCCATCTTCGCTAGCCAAGGTTCCAATATGTTAACCCTATATACACCTTGGCGGATCGAGCAGATACTTTAGTACTTTGTCCTAGCAACATCTATTGTATTTCATGAGTTGCCTCCCTTAGTATGTGAAGCCAACACTCCAACAACATGTAAAAGCGGTGCATTGTATATCGGTCGAAAACTGTGAAGGCAATTCTTCAAAAGGATACTTTATAATTTTAAAATCGAAAGTATGACTACGTACCAGAGAAAAGTCAATACAGGTGTATTTGCTTCTTCGTGAGTCCATTCAAGTTATGTGCTCCCCTTCTAACGATCATGTAGGAACAGAGTTCAAATTTCAACAACTTAATTATGATCGGATGCGGTAGCTTGTCGCAGCATCCAATAAAATTCACAAACCCTAACCACATATATGCTTGATGCGCCAAGGTGCAGATAGGATTAACATATCGTAACATCTTTCGAAAATGATGACAATCATCAAGGTTGATTCACTAGGTACGAAATTTTAAATCGAGTAGCCATGAGAAATATTTTTATTATAGCAACGTTCTACACCGATGTCTTTGCAATGTTCGATGTTTGCCATTGGTCTAATTTGTTTTCTGTGAAAATATCAACGCACTAACCATAAAGAATTCTATACACCGTGTTCATATACACTAATCTACTAAGCCTGGACCAAAATCAGTTTCATGAACCGGAACTAGGGTGGTCATTTGCCAAGTCAGTTGCAATCTATATATGTCACTAATCAGCATGGGCACCCGCACATAACGGCACCCCCACCCCGATTTCACCTCTAAACATATTTTGGCCTCAATTCTTTGAATCAGTTTTACTCACTCAGTACCAGAATCATGTGATGCCACTTGTGGAAAGGATTTTCTTCGAGTACGGTTTAAAAGTGCGGGGAACTAACTCAGCTGACCACACGCCAATCACCTCATTAATAACCTGTTGTTTTAATTCTGTCATATAGTTACAGCATAAAATAATAAAAATAATAAAAATAAAAAATTGAAACATTTCGTACACTTCTACTACTTCCAAGCGTTCTACGTTTGGATCATCATTGTAAGACACAGAAGACAATCCGCTACGCTCCTTGATCACCCGTGGCCGCTTGTGTTGAGATTTCCTCGTTTTTAGCGAATATGAATAAACCTGATTAGTGAAACACTGCGAGCGCAAGTTCATTTTTCTCGCTATTGTAACCCAAAATGGCCTTTCATGCTGTTTCAATGAGCCAATCAAGTTTATCATCCAAGCAGTCACTTATCGATTGATTTAAAGGGTCCTTTCGTAAACATGCAAGAAATTGTTAAATTCTGTGGTTGATAACGTATTTTTGTTTTTACGTACTCATCAAAAATGAATAAATCTCCGCACAGGCATCCACGGGTGATAAAGAAGCATAGTGAATTGCAGTATAATTAAATTCAGTATATTTCCGGAAGAGAGCATATTCCTCAACGGTTATACCTTCTTGTAGGTCCATTAAATCTTGTTCCGTTTGTTGCCTTTGCAAATAATATATAGTGTTTCTTTAGGGTTTACAATGCATTTTAAACTAGGATCTCTTCTAAAAAGTAGTCTAATGCTTTTTAAATTACCGTTGACAGCATATATACGTAATCATTAACTGTTAAAATCCGAAGAAATTCTCCATGTTTTGTTTTCACGATTCAAAAAATTGCGTATTTTGCATTTTCCAGATCGAGTAATGGTCTGAAGATAACACCAAGAAGTATGTTAGAACCCTCGAGATTAATTTCCAGTCAAACTTTTCCAACAGCACAGCAGTCTAAATAGGCTATTCTTAAAAACGTTTAATTTAGTGTGACAAAACACTGCTATGTCACAATAATGATTTCTCTTACTGAATCTGCAGGGTTTCTGAAACCCAACAATGGTGAAAATAGAATTTAGGAAATGTATAAACTAAACGTGTTTCAGTGAAATATAAAATGTCAGTTCTTCGCTTAAACACTGAATAAATGACAGTTTAGATCTGCAACTATAAATGATAAATCCACCAAGTTGTATTTGTGAATTTTAATCGTAAATCATTAAACGCACTGGCAGACCCAGGTATGAGTGAATTTCATATATTAACAAAAGAAGTTATAGAAAAAGGCAGAATGTATATTATCAAAGTGAATTGCTACTGCAAAAATTTCTAAGTCAGAAGACTAACAACGCATATTTTAATCACTTTGTGACATATTCCTTGAAATCAGTGTAGCATGGCCACAAGATAATTTGATTAGTTGTTGTTGTTGTTGTTGTTGTGGGGCTTAACGCCATTTTTCAGCACACGATAGGCTATACATGGCGGCCAGTATTAATGGTGGAGGAAGAAACCGGGAAATCCGCGGAAAGAACCACCGACCCACGAGAAGCTACTGGCAAGCTTTCTCACATATCCACATTCGCCGAATTTGATTAGTCATACAAGCATTCCCCATTGTCGCACAAATGTGAAGGAGAGATGATTGGAGAGTAGTGTGGGCTTTTTAAAAGGCTGCAATTGCTTCGTATCAAATACCAAAGTGAACATAAATACATGGAAAAAATTAAATTCTACAGACAAAACTGAAGATGCAAGAAACATTCATGCAAGAACGGAGTAAAGGTAATTATTAACAAACAGACACATGAACGGACCTGTGTGTTCTTTTCTTGAAGTTTGGCCACTTCCAGCTAAACCTTACATAGCACTAAAAAAAGAAGGCGGAAAAATAAATGTATATAAATGATCCAAGTCCTTTCGTATGTAAATTTCTTAGAACGCTTATACGTCTAGACCAAAATGTAAATAAGAAAAGAATACTCACTCCCAAAACTCAGTAACAGGGTCAGTTAAATTTGACTTGGCATTTCGAATGCTCGTCGCGTTGAACACAACTTCTATAGTACCATTTGCCACTTCTGTGGTGGTTTGGTAAAAGTCTGAAATAACCTTTGTCACGCCAATGGCAATGTTAGTTTCGGCAACGCCTGTATCCGTTTCATTGGCAACACCGCTGCCTTTCATGGCAGATCTGTAATCTACGGTACACAGTGGGGTGTTCCAGGCGTTGTTGCAATGTGACCAAGGTAATACATCGGTAAATGAGGCAAAGAGGTAGTAGAACGCCCACGACAAAATGACGTTGTAGTCGCAGTTTAGTAGGAAAACTATTATGGCGCTGGCATATCCAATACCTTGGAGAAAAAGTGTGAATCAAAATTACTTTGTGGTAAAAACGGAGAAACTGATTGTTAAAACGTGAGTAAATGTGAAGGAAAAACTTTAAGTCCATGTAACGAACAAATGCCGTGATACATTTGGTATTCATTGTTTTCATTATATCATTGTAAAAGTTCTGCATTCCTACATATAACCATCCATTCATGTACAACAATGAGGATCTATTACCTCTGACCCTGCATTTTTCAAATGTGTTGTTGTTGTTGTCGTTACTGCTGCTGCTGCTGTTCACACATTTGAAAATATGTTTCTGTTGAGAAAAGGTATCAACTTTTTCATGATATCATGCAAATGTACATGTTACAAACGTTCCTCCACCTATTATAGTTATCGACCAAACATGACAATGAAGAGTTACCTTGAAAAAGCGGACATATCTTCCACGTGCCAATGCCGCCTTCAGACATAAACTGGCCAAGAGACACTTCCAGGAAGAAAACAGGTATACCGCCGATAATGACAGATATAAAATACGGTATTAGAAAAGCACCTGGAAAAGAGTAAACAACAACAGAATTATCATTGTTCTGATGCAAACCATAGCCGTTCAAAAAGCCTTTTACAACCGGCTGTCACAGATTTATTTATGATATAAACAGCGATCAAATTCAGACATAACATACATTTTGGCAATCTTGCAAGAAAATTGGCAGAGTACATTTTTCGTTGATATTTCTTGGATTATTTTGATTCACCAGCAGCAATTTCTCAATGCCACAACCACTTTCTAATTTTTCTCATCGATAGGGTTTCGTCTGAAAGACCAGTCTTAAAAAAGGATTTAAAGTTACTGATATTTAGGATGCGAATTGCTACATAGGCTTCCATGGTAACTCCTAACTTATGATACTTGATAGCAGAGTAAGGTAAAGACCGCATTAGGCAGTTTGTAGCTGGAGGTAATTGAATTTTTGTGCTTTTTTTAAAATCGAATTTTGTTTATCTTATATGTTTTTCCTAAGACTGTTCAGCAGTGGATAAAATGAATAAGATACAGCTCTGTATAAATGATCCCAGTCTATTTTTTTCCCCACTTTTTCTTTAAATTCTGTAAGATTCCACAATCAGTCAATAACAGTAAAGTTTCGCAAAAGTATGCTTATAAAAAAAAACAAGACAAACATGTCACATAAAAAGGGAGGAAGAATCGGTTACAAGCTGAAAGCTTTAAACAGTTCACATTGTCAAAACAAATCTGAGGTGTGCTATTTAAAGACAAATACACCTTATCGAAATGCTTTCTCGAGGTTTGTGAAATGTAAATAACAGGACACTTTACTGAGAAGACAAATCGTCAGCAGTCACTTTACTGACAAAACAAATCGTCAGCAGTCACTTTATTCACAAGATTAATCGTCAGTTATTATTTTATTCACAAGATAAATCGTCAACAGTCACTTTATTGATACGACAAATCGTCAACAGTCACTTTAGTTACAAGACAAATCGTCAGCAAGCACTTTATTGACTAATTACTTGCGAGGTATCATTCAGAAAATTGTTGAAGAGCATAGTCAAAATGCAACATCTCTTTACTTTTCCCGTTGCTTTGTTTTGTTTTCCATCTTATTATTGAAAATATTTTTAAACATTCGTCCAAAATCGTGCACTGATTGTATAGCAAATGTATAGACCTACCTCCCCCGTTCTTATAGCAAAGGAATGGAAACCGCCAGACATTTCCGAGCCCCACCGAGAAGCCAATACAAGCCAAAAGAAAGTCTATCTTCCGGGCCCAGATCTCCCGCTGTCTGATCTTGGGCTTTAGTTCATTGCTGAAAACTGTACTGGGATCTGTGGCAGTTTCAGAATGGGACAAAGGCTCCTGTTCTGCACTCCTCCAGGGTTCATTGCCATCCGTCATATCCCCGTCTGGAATGTTCACCGACATTACTGAAAGAGAAATTCATTAACTAGGACGTACTAATTTGCCTAAGCATCCCAGTCCATACGTGAAGCTTACCCGCCTCCATTCTGACCTTTCCTTTCTCTACTTTTGGAAGCCCATGCTGTTCTTGTTGGTTCGTTTTTAATGGCACTTTTAATACGTTATTGGCTATATCATGTCGAGGAAATGGTAACTGAGCGCCTTTCCAAAGGACAAACTGAGGCAGCTCACACGAGCTGGCCTAGGGAGGTATTGAACCCACTACTCTTGTATTACAAATTCAACGTCTATCAACTTAGCTACCGTGGCTCCCGAAGTCCATCATATCTTAAGAAACTGAAGCGAGAAAAATCTGTCCAAACTGACTAAATTATTTATTCCAGAGTTCAACTCAAAATTCGGACTTTTCCTGGTCTCCTTTCCTACCTTTCATGTCCCCATTTTGATAGCCCTGACTATCACTTTTCGAAGACTGTTAGAAAAACGAAGTACAACCAATGTAGACTTTTGTCCGGTGACAATGTAACACCGACGTAGCAGTGTCAATCCACTATCGTTGACAGACCTGATATACCACACTAAGCATCTGTAATGAATAGCCGATTTTATTCTTAGTTTTGAAATACATAAAACAAACCCTTTTAAAGCTATCATGGATATCCTTGATGAACTACATGCAAAATTTAAGAAAATAACAAAATATGCGAAGAAAAAATATTTAAAACAAAACAAAACAAAATAAAACAAGTTAAAATATATGTTACAATATGTTCCGTTTAAATTATGAACCATCAGGTATTACCTAGGAAGTTTTCCTCTGTGCAACAAGACGAAAATTAACCATAATGTCGTAAGTCAATTATCGACGTTTGATTATCGCACCAGTGTTTACCGTATGTAACTAAAATTTTATAACCGGAAGATATGCATTACGTAAGAAAACATTTTGCGCAAGCAGCGTGTTTTTCCCCTCGTGTTCTAAGTTTTAATTGATATATTTTACGGATGGGCGTTACCAAAATACAATATTGATTACTGGCGTCATACGCTGTCTCCAAACTTCGGCAAAATAGATCAATGTGTGTGTGTGTGTGTGTGTGTAGAGAGAGAGAGAGAGAGAGAGAGAGAGAGAGAGAGAGAGACTTTCCATTTACGAGGAGTAGCAATATAGATGGTCAAAATGGCCGCTATGCAGCTATACTGAATGTCGGATCGGCACCATTTTCATTTAAAATCAGCAAGACACAATAAGGAGTCTACTGGTGAAAACTCCACGTTAATATGAGTAACGATAACAAAATTTAAAGATGACCACTGTGTGATGGCCATATTGGAGAACAGACTAGCATATTTTCATTTAGGACCAGTTAGACATGAAACATAAGTCTTTCACGGAAAATCCCATAATGATATGACCCTCTTTTCAGGAGGGGTAGCAATAACAAGATTTTCATGGTTGCGACAATACCGATCATACTGGATGTCTCACTGGGACCATTTTCATTTAAGATCAACTAGATAGCATAAGAAGTCTTTAGTAAAACCCCATTTGAAATGACGATTGATTTAGAGTAGCAATAAAAAAGATTTGAACATGGCGACAATTTTGGACGTATGAGCAGTACCATTTTCATTTAGGACCCTCTAAACATGAAAAGTCTTTTGGTGAAAACCTAATGTCAGTATGAATCCCCTTCAGGAGGTGTAAGCAACAACAAGACTTTCAATATAACTGCTATGTTAACCATATTAGATATCAAATCATCACCATTTTCATTTAGGACAAACTAGACAGCATACGATGTCTTTCAGAGAAAACCCTATGTTGATATGACGATCAATTCAAAAGTTACGATAACAAGAATTTAAAAATTGGGTGCGGGGATTTTGGAAGTTGGAGCTATGCCATTTTCTTTTAGAGCTAACTAGATCACGCTCTCTTGGTCTATGACCAGTAGAGCTAAATAAAAACACTAATCTTTTAACCATTACTCCACGAATGAAATCTAGAAATATATTTAAGTTTAGACATACGTATATAAATTTTGAAATATTTTGCATATTTAATTCTACGTAACAGATACTAACACAATAAGAAGCATAAATATGTTCCAGAAAATAAAGAAACGTATTATTTTCAGGTAACTTTACATTGGAGTTTTAGAAAGTTTTTCACTTTGTTATGACTCTTAAGTCTTAAACTAAGTAACTGAAAAAATGTGAAACACCAACAAGTTTGGTAAAATTCAACAAATAATTTATTTCCCAAGAAAACACAGTCAATTTTTTAAAAAAATTACAGTATTGTGAATTAACTTCCAAATAGTCCTAAAAGTTTTATCACAAATCCAAAAGTATAGTGTTGCTGTTTTCCAGTAGTGCTCTAAGTAAAATACAGACTTGAATGGGCTGATGTGCCAAATGATCTTGAATTTGCTAATGTACCAACAGTACTGATGTATCACAATGATATAATCCAAAATGTCCTTGAATGAATTCACAATAATTCAAAAATAGTAGTTTAGTACTAAAGTCAAAGAGCAGTTTGTAATCCAAACGAACAATTTAAATAAATAAGTTCTCTCAAATTAAAAATGAACACAACTAAAAGACTGATTTCACTACGGATGTTAGATAGGAATGATTAATTCTGATGAAAACAACTTGATATACCTCTCCACCTGACCTACGTTGCAATAATCATTTTCTGAAAGAAGCTCTGTCAAGTTAATATAATTTTCCATCAAATTTTTTAAACAAAGGTCAAGTTTGTTTACTTAAACGTTTACAAGCTACTTGGGAAAGGGCATGAAGACCATGTTTTTCCGAGGAGATTATCAATGATCTGATTTTTAAAAAAAAAACAGTAAACATGTTTACCTCCAAGTAATAATGATCTTAAAATATAATATAATCCTATCCTCAATTATGGACAAAGGTCAATCACACAGTAGAAATTAAATATACGTAACAACTTTAAAGACTATTTTCTTTCAATAGATGAAATAATGGCAGTTTTCTTTCAGCAAAGGAAAGTAATAAAGAAGTAGTAAAATTTACATACTAAACTGTGCAAAAATATTCTTTAAATACGGTGTGCATTACCACTTAAGAAGATCCTTAACTATCGACAATGTCTTCACTTTCCTTCAACATGGTCCAAAATTTGTGACAAAATGATGCAGACTGTTATCATACTAAAAGCATCGCAGTATTTCCAAAGTAGATGTACAATCGACGTGTGGATTAAAACTGCAAACGCCTGAAAAAAATTTCAAACGTTTACATGACTAACCGATCATCATGAAATAATTACGTTTAAACGTAACTACTAAATCACCTGCATAACATCATTTTCTGACAAATGTAAGTTGATTTTGTCAGTAAAGATTACTGACAGAGAAAGTAAAGTCTTCTTAATTAAGTCTGAAAATATGTATCAGTAAACTTCAGCAATACAAGGCGTTTTCAGATAAGAATTCTTTAATTCAAACAGCATTGTCTATATATCTAAATTAAAATCTAAATTTACTTTAAACAATTAAGCAAAGGGCTTGTTATGGATACAATTTATAAACATGTACAAGTACTAAACGTGACTGCAGTTGTAAGAGACAAAAATGATAAGAGGCATACAAAGAGCAATTTGATCCCTCTCCCCCTTATGTCATACAGACTGACTCATTGCTCTAATGTTTTAATTCAATAAATGACAATAATTTAATAAATACAAAAGTAAGAATCAAACCTACCATTCCATACCCAACTGATTCTTAATGTATCTTGGCAGATTACTTTCTCGAAGCATCAGTTGTTCATTTACAGTTACATATTGGGTATTCCATGACTACACTGACAATCAAAAGCTACATGATGGGTATTACATTACTACACTGACAATCAAAAGTTACATAATGGGTATTCCATGACTACACTGGCAATCAAAGTTACATAATGCGTATTCCATGACTGCACTGTCAACAGAAGTTAAGCCCCCCCCCCCCACAATATTACCTCTGAGAAATAATGCTGAAACGTATTCACAAACATTTCAGATACACGGACATTAGTTAAGATTAATACCTAATCAAAAATAAGATGCGGGAATTTCTTCCCAGCAGTTTCGTCAGAGACTCTCGTGCCAAGCAATGCAGGCCATCTCAAAAGTTACTCACCAATGTGATGACCGCTGAATACAAGGATGATGAGCCAAAACATGTCATTTTCTATTGTCATTCTCGATAACAAAACATCTGCCATTTTTGTTTTCTTTCTGGATAACAAAACATATTTGACAGATAACTGCTTTATTTATCATTCAAAAGCCGACACGTTTCGTAAACGTTTACAGGGCCAACACGAAACCATCTCGTTTAATAAACGTGACAGCCTTAGTGTTGATTTGAGATCTGGAAGAGACAGGACTGTGATCACGAGAGCTGTCGAAAATGACTAGCAACAATTATCTTGAGAGATGAAGCAGCATTAAAAAAAACCAACAAGAAACCTCTATGCCGGAGAAAGAGGCGTATATAGGAAAAATGTGTCCCAGGTGTTAAGAAAAAGGAATCAAACCAGTTATATCGTAGGATGGTAATTCAAAAAGTATTGGCCGAGAAAACACTGACGCCAAAGTGCTCTCGATTTCTCTATCAATACCCTTTTCGTCGACCCATGCTACTATATAGCTAGTATCTCGCTCACGTATATCACCTAATACTAAATTTTTAACCGGTCAGCATACAAGAAATAACATTAACTAGCTGAAGCTATTCAGCCGACTACATTCAATTAAAAATTAAAGAAACTACAAGAATTGTGCGGGTAAATAACGTCTTGCCCGCCAGGAGAACTTTGTTGCGTGTTGACAAAAATCACAATTTTAACCTTGCTGAAGCAGCTGTCGTCATCGCCAGGGAACAAATATCTATCTCACTGCCAGTTAAAGCAAGCAAAATAATAATTAAACTCAGCAAAAGACAATGACAGGAGTCCGTTAGATCTGCACAAAAGTAAAGTCCAGACCAAGAAAAGATTTCAATTTAGTTATAAAGCATCAATTCATTCTGTACATTTATCACACGTTGTACTAACTGCATTTATCACACGTTGTACTAACTGCTTTTCTGAAAGAACGGTTATGATACATGATTTTAACAATTGCAGATTTCTTTCTGAAAGAAGCAGTGGCCGGAAGGAATTAATGTCGAGGCGCTCTGTCGCATTTGCTGGGGTGGTCTGGCCACCTCCGGTCCCTGACCGGTTTAGCTTTCCTTTAAACTGATCAAATTGGAAAGTGCTAGTTGATGCATCGGTTCTATTATCACCGTGTCTTGCCAGTGTTTTCTGTATCAGAAAACAAAAACTATTTTGTCTGATCCGGATGTGTTAGTAGAAAAATGTGATGCAAAAAGAGATTATATTTAGATAGGCCAATGAGGCACTCTGCACCAGGGAAAGGGATCGTCAGACATGTTTAAATAGGAATCCATGTATTATATTGTCTTAGCAACTATCTTGCTGAATTAGTACTAAAAATATCATCTCTCTCTCTCTCTCTCTCTCTCTCTCTCTCTCTCTCTCTTGTACAAAGAAAAGTACATAGCAAAAACAATCTCTTCCGAACTGCAATAATTTTTTATTCTTGTATAGTTTTGAAGTATTTTAATATCTTTCCTTAAGTGATGGATATTTGATCCGCTGGAAACGGCACTTTACGCTTCATGTTTTTAAAAATACATTCCTCTAGCATTTCTAAGCATGTACTTTTGAAAGAACCACTGCACATTCTGGTCACTGGCCGATAGAAGAATAATGAAACAGCATACAAGGATTTGCATGAACCTTTTCCTTTTCCTTTCAGCAATTAGTCTAATATTAATTGGAATATAAGATTATTAGTTAGAAATCGCCTTGATACATTAGTAACATAATTCATACCACCTGCCAATATTGTGTGTGTGTGTGTGTGTGTGTGTGTGTGTGTGTGTGTTAGGACTCTATGGTCACAAACTTAAAGTAACATAAAAGAAGCGAAACCAACAAGTTTTGCAAAACTTAACCAACAATTTAGTTATTAAAGTAATAAATGAAAAATGTGAGAGGAACTTACAGTATAATGAAGTGAATCCGAATTAGTCTGTATAAAGGCCTATGAAAGTCCTAAACGAATAAAAAGTCCCGTATAATTTTCAATACCGGAAATGTATTGGTCGTGCGAGAACCGAGACATAAAGATGGCGTTATCCAGAATTCTTTCAAATAATTGACAACAGTTCCAGAATAATATTAGAGTCCAAATAATGAGCACTTTCTATCGTCATTGAACAGTCCAAACAAATGTTTTCCTCTCGAAAATTATATAAGTACAACATAAAATACATCTGCAGGCTTACAACAGGAGCACTAAAAGTGTCAATGACTCCAGAAATCGGAATGAAACTGAATGCTTAATTTTCTCCTTATATACACCGTATATTGAGACTGTAGTTCGCAATAGACCCCATGTGACAACGTTCACTATTGATTTACGACAAATTACGTATATTTACATGACCTCGCGCAACCAATGGGAATCCACAGAATTCTTCTTGAAACTTCCATATACCATCCGTCACTGAGAAAATATGCCATAGGCGCCATTTTAAATCTTATTACGATTATTAATATTACTAATTGTCAACACATACGTAAAGATATATTTCAGATCCAACGTAATCTGTGTTTTCAACAGAGCCAAATAATGAACACAATTTATAACAAAAGATATTCTAAACAGTTTACGACCATGAATAAAAATTGTGAAAATTAAATAACATAATATACCAGAAGTTACAGAAAATATAAATATGCATAACAGGTGGGAAACAAATAATGCCTTTCAAGCGAAGACAGTTGTGGTCTATGGCAATCATTTAAAACAAAGTTGTTGTGTTTTTAATTTAAAAAAATACTTGATGACCCGACAAAATTTCATGCATCCTTTTTCAATAACAACACTTTATTGTTTATTTATTTAATTTTCTTTTCAGTATACCACACAGTCTTGTACAGCTATAGTACTTTGTAAACTTTAACAAATATAGAAAGAGTGTTAAAATATATTTACTGAAAACCAATAAATAAATTTCGGAAAACAATCCTTCTAAACTTTTACAGGAATACCGTAATTTAAACAATCGTTTCTTGAGATTCCTTCACACATAAAAAGTATCTCTGAAAGTGTTAAGTTGTCATGGACACTATGGACAGATCAATTTTCCTCATTTGGTGTGTGTTTATAAGAGAAAGATAGAGAGTTTTTTAAAGAAGTTTAAGTTTAATGAAGATTAGTACTATCGTTATGGCGATATGTGACCATAGTTCCCGAATAATGTCAAAGACTTCTATCCCCAATAATATCGACATAATTGGTCCGCGCAAACAAACGCGTGATCGCTCGACTTTGGGAACTTCGCGAACGTAAAAAGGCGACGACTCCATGTGATACCACGTGGACTACAATCAAGCTTGCACACGTGTACAAAAATCCTCACTGGAGAATAATCATGGGGAGCTGCATGACTGCGAGCAAGCACAATCATAATGGCAAATGTGCAGTGATTGCTCCAAGCATCCGCTTATTTCAATAGGAGGAGGGATTTGATACCTAACTGGGGAGTCTACCGCGCGGTAAAGTAGCTTCCTTACGAGACGCTACCCAACCTTTCGACATTATTATCATAAGCCCAATGTGTTTTATGGTTTGTAGTTGTCATCACTGGATACCATCCAGTGCAATATAATCTGATAACGCGCCGGTTTTTGTTACAAACTCCATGAATCGAGAGAACAAACAGTATGTCATGTTAAAGAATACAATATATAAAATTGAACTGCACTGGGACGCAATTGATGCAAAAGGCGCAAATCTAGGAAAACGAAAACACTGCAAAACAAGTTTATTAGTAAACAAGCAATTAGATAATGATTTTCTTTTATAATTAGGTATGTCAACTGTGAATCAACTTAAGCATGAGCGCGAGAGAGTGGAATAAAAATGCTGAGTTACATGAGAAAGGCAGAAGTACTTACATTATTAGGACTCGTAGATGAGTCACAACAGATAAATCAGGGCCGTTGCAATAGCAACTGTATATCAACTCAAACAATCCGCGCGAGAAAGTGGAATAAAGATACCGAGACATACTTGCGTTATTCGGACTCGCGGACCAGACTTTGAGACAGCTCCGTACAACGCAGTTTTGATATTAAAATTCCTCCATGGCTACACGGGATGAAATTGCACGTGTTGTTGCTGATGAACAAAAACCGTCGTTGTATTGCACGTAATATTGACAAAGACTTCCGTTGTGTATGGTCCTCGAAGTTAAAGAATTCAAATTGCACAAGCACTCGGTTGATCTTCAAGAGTACATGGCAATCATTCCAAGCGTATACAAACCAACCATATACGCAGTGAAACTTCTTTCGAATATGCGTCCGCGAATCATATCAACGTTTCAGCAAATGGGTGAAATGGCGCTGCCGTCCGGATTCAAGGTTGACGTTGTTATCAATATGGAATTTATCACGCCCGGTTTGGGGTTTTTTTTATCCATCATGGGTCTGCACCATTTATAACATCACAGCCGTGGTTTCATAGCGGTGCTCTTGTTGATCCATGCCATAAAGAGACGGTGCCATTAATGATGTGTTACGTATAGGCTCGTACAAATGTAACAGAAGAAAAGAGTGAAGTCAACAAGCTTTGTATATTTTAACAAAATAATTTATTTCCCTAGAAAACAATGTAAAAATTGGAAAATAGGACTTACGGTTTGTGAATATAATCCAAAATTTAATCCTAAGAATGAAAAATACAAGTCCTATCACTAAATAGTTCTATTAGAATCCAGGTTCGAATCTCGACGACATACAAATATGGAGTGCAATGACGTCAGATGTGGTCCATGTACGAATATCAACAATTCCTCAATTGAATCACAGTTTATGTTTCCGAATAATTCCAGAAAAATTTCCACCGAATTTCTTTCTCCCAGAATTTATAAAACAGTACACTCGTTTGGTTTTCTAGAGAATAAATTATTTAAATTCCAAACACAAATGAATTTCAAAAACAATCTGGTAACCTATCCGGCCTTCTAGGTATCAGGAATACAACTGACTGACGAGCGCTCAGAAAGGGTTATATATTCACCCGAATTATCATCCCGTTCTCGCGAGACAGACTACGTGATCTAATAACATTCGAAATACCTAATAAGATATTTGCCAATTTGCACATAGCTCTATCTAAGAACTAGACTATCACTCTAAAACAAATATAAAAATAAAACATTGTTTATCCAGATTAACACGTAGGTCGAAAAGGACCTTGAAAACAGCCAATCGTATTCGCGTAGCGATTACACTACCGCGGACCAAGGTAAACTAAAAATATTACTAATGTAATACGTTTTACGTCTTAGATAAACAGAATTACTGAAAAAGAAGTTTGAATCCCTGCAATAATCATTACAATAAAATGTAATGAAACAAAAATAAAATAAAAAAGAATTTTAAAACTAACACACAAGCAATTTAATTACATATACGTATCAGATGAAACTGATAAAAGTTACGAAGAATCCTTCAGAAGTTTGCAAAATGCTCCAGTTGGGGTTCAGGATGGTGCTTTCCAGATGTTTGGAAGTTCATCTTCATATTTCCCCCTAGAAACCTTGTCGTGGGTCAAGTTATATTCAAACATCGGCGTGTATTCCACGACGGTCAGTGATCAATGTGAAAAATGCTGACAAAAAGTGTTCTGAATAGGTGCTCTTTTCCATTTTGCGTCCGTAAGCTATCATACAGCATGAACAGCCTCGAAAATGCAAAGAACATCTGGGCGAACTTCGAATTTAATGTACAAGTAACTGACATCAGTAAATTTGAGCGCCTCAATCCTGACGGCACTTTTAATTTGTTTGGTGTGTTACGACTCTATGTTTTTAAACTAAGTAACAGAAAAAGCAAAACAAACAACTTTAGTAAAACTCTACAAATAATATATTTCCCTAGGATATAAAGTGAAAAAAATATTAAAAAGGAACTTAAATTATTGTGAATTAAATCCCAAATAATCCTAAAACAACTCCAAAAGTACAGAGTGTAAAGAATGAATTACATGTCTTGAATGTACTGATGTACCAACAACCTTGAATGAGCTGATGTGCCAATAGTCTTGATGTATCAAAATGATATAATCAAGAATGCCCTTGAATGGATTCAAAATAATCCCAAATGTTTTAGTCAACTAGCACTTTGTAATTTCAACGAATAATTTGAAATAAAGAATTCCTCTCAAATTATATCTGAACTCAACTAAAAGTTATTTCATACAGACTGATATTACAACTGGAATGAATAAGTGTCTGCTTGATCTTCCTCATATACTACTGATATACGGACTGTCACCTGAGTTACGACACAACGAAATGCCTGGAACTTAGGTAATTTCCTTATATTTCGTAAACAATGTCAAGTCTGTTTACTAAATTTTAGCAAACAACCTTAAATGAAAATCAGGTAGACCATAGTTTTTCCAAGTAAAAAATCAATGTCCTGAACTCAAATCCAAGTAAACATGATGTTTACAAATGATCATTATCTTAAAATATAATCTACAATCATGGACACAAGTTAGCTATGTAGTATATTGTTTACCAATGACCCTTACAATCAACAATCATTGACAAAAGTTAAACACACAATACAGATATACATAATAGGAGCAAAGGCCTGCAGCAGATTCGACAATCCACCGCGGCAATTGTGCCATACAATGTTGATTTGTTATTGTTAAGAAACATGAGTCTAAATGGCTCAATGGTTCGGTATCGTTATGAATGGATACAACATTTTCCCAAATGGTGTACCGAGACAACAATCACAAAGGAAAAGATTTACATATCGACGCTGCATAAATGTATTCAACAATCAACAGGTCGTCGCGGACCACGATGTTTAATGTGGTGGTATACATGAAAAGCCGCAGCGTCCAATCATGCCAGAACCCGGTAAGAACAGTCTGAAATTTACAGTGGTGCAACGGAAGATGACGGTCAGGTATATATATATAAACAATGCTGACTACGAATGCCTGAACGTTGCCGTGGACGCCTCGGAGATTCCGTCGACTATGACGCGAGTAGCTGCACAAGTCCCGTGCAGGTTTTTCTAAACTGTTGTTATATGTGACGGAGCCACTGAGCCACCAATGTGATATCATGGCCATGACTCTGTTGAGGTGTTTACTGAATCACCAGAATTTTTACAGTGAAATGTATCTGAAAACAGCTCTCCTCGCACAGACATGATTTGAAAAAGGAACTTACATTATTGTAAATTAGATCCCAAATAATCCTAAAAGTTCTACCACAACTCCGAAAGCACAGAGTGTAAAGAATGAATTACATATCCTGAATGTGCTGATGTACCAACAACCTTAAATGAGCTGATGTGCCACTAGTCTTGATGTATCAAAATGATATAATTAAGAATGTCCTTGAATGGATTCACAACAATCCCAAATGTTTTAGTCCAAAATGTGATATCGTGCCCAGGACTCGGTTGAGGTGTTTACTGAATAACTAGAATTATCGTTATCGTGATAACATTCGTGAGTTGACTCACGACTGTATCTGTGATGGTCCCTGTAACACCGACGGCTTTGAAACCTCCAAGTTCGCGATCACTGTCACATCCCTAACGCGTACAGAGAAGACGCACAATGGGCATGCAATCTACGGCTGCGAATTTACCTAAGCAAAACAAATATTCCGGTTGTTCTTCATAACCTGCGTGGGTATGATGGCCACTTCATAATGAAACGGGTCTCAGCAGCATCGAATGCTACCATAAGCGTCATCCCAAACAATATGGAAGATATATAACGTTCGGAATGAAACGACTCAAATTTAATGACTCGCTGAGTTTCGTGGATTCTGGCCTGAATAAACTAGTGATCAACCTTGCGACGAACGGCAGCGACCGTTTCACAATCATTCGCCAATAAGGTAGTGCTTCCCCTGCCGAACAGGAAAAGTTTGCCTTGCTTACCAGGAAAGGAAGTTACCCATAAGAATACATCAGCGACGCGGAGACGTTTTCTAAGTTTCTGCCGATTGAGATTTTCCATTCATCGCTGTCTCGCGAAGGCATTCCGGAAACGACTATACGTACGCGAAAAATATATGATCCGCGCTTGGAGGTCAAACACTCGTTGACTATCACGGCGTGTCTCCGCTAAGGACGTGCTACTGCTCGTGTATGTATTTGCGGCATTTCGTGATACAGCCATGCGTGTTTACAAGCACTACTTCTCGTAGCCAGCAATGGCCTGGTGCGCGTTAATGAATAAACATAGATCGAGTTGGAACTGTTCACTGATATTGACCAACATTTATAGAACGTGATGTCTGTGGCGGGATTTCCATGGTGAATCAACTTCACTCTCGTGGACAGAAAAGATCCTATACTTCCGAAAATTTGTATTATGTACAGGGACCAAACCGCCCGTACCATTAGAAAATTAAGCATCCTATGCCTGCAGGCGAGTTTCAGTGGACTGATCCCACGGATGTGGACATACCCGCACATGAACAACACGAGTATGACAGCAGCAGTGACAATGGATCCTTCTTTGAAGTTGACCTGGAGTACCCAGACAAGCTGTACGACATCCACAATGATTATCTGTTGGCCGTGGAAGCGCTGTCAGTACCTCCGAATGGCTGTCACCATATAAGTGTGGAACCGTGGATGATTTTCGGACTAAAGTTTACAGAATGAGACAAGCTTGTCCCGAACCTACGCAAGAAACTTAATTATGTAGTATACGTACGAAACCTGCAGTAGTATTTACGATTGGGGATGCGTGTGCCTGTACATCTACCGGGTGCCTGGATGTCGCAGTATATACCAATGAATACGGATTTCTGCATTGTCGCAAATAACAAGTTTTGGGATCCTCATGAATTATGCTGTAATCGGGAAAAACTATGGAAAACATACAAACATTTATCCGCATTGATTTAGTTAGGGACAGCGAACATGACAAACTCAACAGGTTGAATGCGGGCCCGACATTGGAATCACGTAAAATCTTTGATGGCGGGCTCGTTGCCGAACAAAACAAGAGAGATAAGCTAACGTTTACACACACACAAACACACCCATCTACGTTGGCGGAAACCACCGCTATAAGCATGGGAACAAAATCTTGGCGCGATTGTTAAGACCGCGGCGGACATCGAACGCTGACCAAAGCGAATTGCAAAGACACAAGAAATAATTACATATCTTAAACAACTACTAAGTCGAGAAAGTGCCTAGAATTTTTAATGAGGCAGGCGTTAAAGAGAAAGCCAATAATTCTGTAAAATTAGCCGCTGATTTCTCAACCGACTGGAAAAATTGTGTTCGGGAAAAATACAACACATCTGCAAGTAAAGTTGCTAAAAGTTGGATAGAGTCGTATTTCGGAAGAAGTTTGTTGAGCCTGCGGCACCTCACAACACTAGAAGAATTTTAACTTTGACGACGAAATATCGATAACAGCATCCTCAATACTCTGCAAAACAAGATGATGGAATAATCAAGATGCTACGTCTGCCCATTGATGATTGCGTGACCGCAGACCCGCAACAGCTTGTGGACATCTTGGAAACACTCGTCGGATCGGATCGCCCTGGCGACAACGCTCCAGACGTCAGCAATGACGCCGCATCGATTTGTGAGTGGATACTGACGGACATTTCACTCGTTAATGCACAAACTCACTTAAGACATCGCTGAAGCATATAAAACCGCTAAGGCGCTTAACGTGTTACGTAAACTTAACCCTGCGATGCAGCGTATAGTTGCAAATACAACCCAGAGTGTCGCTTCGATGATTATCATCTCGTCAAAGAAACTGGAATTATATGTGGTTTTCTCTACAACAAACGCTGCGGGACAACCCTGCATACACGAGATCACGTTAGCGTCGTTGCGAGTTCATCCTAATATCCGATCACGGATATTCGGCGGTCTCGACGTAAATTACTAGCTAGTGTTCTCGTTGGAAGGCGGCCGAGAAATTACCTTTAAGTTTACTAAACTTCCCACGGGTGCCTAAGAGACTGATCCGCTCAGCGAAGTGATCCAACGTAGGACTTCATTGGTAATCAAGCGCGATCCTAAACTCTATATATTTCACGAGCCTGCAATCAGTCAAGTATTTCCGACGTGTCTTTATGCGTGATGAAACCAGAGTCATGATTCCCAGAATGTAGGAAACCAGCATCCTCAATCTGGATTCGACAGCAGGACTTGGGACTCATTGGATCTCATACATGGTAACGTGTAGACGTCTTCTGTATGTTGACTCTTATTGGCTTTTACCGCCACGCGAAGCTGTTGACTATGTTTCAAGAGGAGCTAACCACTTTTTTCTTCACCAGCTGCTTGACAAAGCTAGTACAAAACTGGGATAATCACGCACCAACTTATGCTTAGAGTTTTTCGAGCCATTTCTCATCGTAATCTTTCTTGCTGCCTGAACATATGTGCTAGAACTTTTGGCATATTAGGATGTGAGGGATAGGCGAGATAAAAGGGTACAAAATGTAACCGATGATGTGTTATATTCTATAATTGTTAAAATTAATAAGTCAACATTTGTGTAAGCAATGGTATGGTATGCTAGGGATGATGGCGATAAAAGATGTCTTACTAATAATAAATTTGGCACTTAAAAATAACAAGTAAAACGATGGAGTGAAAACTAGAATGCTACAATCATTTCAAATTACGTATAACTAGTCATACTAAAACAAAATGAAAATGGTAGCTCAGGGTTGACTGTCACAATGTAGACATTATTATTTGTCAGTTTCATGTACTCAGATGAAATTGATAGGTATATTTTTACAGCAATGCAAACCTTCATAAAAGTATCATACTTATTTCCACATTAATACACATATAGCACCACACCAATATGTTCCATCTTTTCTCACATTTATATGATCTCTACAAAATTGCATAAAATAGAATTCATCATGTATATATTTATATTTAGATATGGTCTATCTGCTTTAAGTCAATATACAAATATTGTTAGAATTTTTTGAAAATGTGTGAAAGAGTTTTTAATAATCTTCCAGTGTTTTACTGAATCCCCGTGTTACGTCTGTCATCAATTACTATTCTACTAAAATAAAACAACAATATCTCCTTCATGTGATACCGTTTTCAACATTTATTATGGCAGGTAGTACAGGTGGGTTCTCGTCACATCAAGAGCTATTGTTCTTGTCTCCTTTTCGATGCGGTGAATGACCCTCTCTCTATCGGCACACAAAAAAATTCTCTCCTTGAGCACGTTGAAACCTGTAAGTAAATGACCTTCATTAATGTATTTATATCATTATTTCAGCGTATAGTACAGTCAGTACTGAAAAATAAGGCCATAAGCTTCACAACTGCGTGTTCTCATCTCGGCCGAATATGGTAAAGTTTTAAACTACCCGGTTATAAAAAAAAAGTTCCATACATCAAGACATCTGAATTTGGCTACAGGACTTCCGATATCAAGTTATATGTCCAAGGGACAGGTTACATCTTATCTAATTTTGTGCATACCTTTTATACGAAGTCAGCTAAGACAGTCAATTAATAATTTCGACGCTAATTCCTTACAAAGAATGTCATTTTATCTTATTCATACAATCAGTTCATTTTGTACCTGGCATTATTAACTCCTGCAACACGTGCTTGGGACCGCTGTACTACCGATGTCCACCTTAAAAAAATAATCTGACATTACTACTGTGGAATATTCCCACATTTTTACCTCTGTCATGTCAGTCTGCCGTTCAAAATTTGCTTCTAGCTAAGGACTATCAACCTAATCCGAAATATTTACATTAGCTTTTAGCATTCAAAAATTGGCGCTCGTGCAAATCTTGTCTTTAGAGATGCTGAAAGAGTGATACAGACAATCAAGAATGGATGTCTCGAATGCAGCTAGTGTTTCCAATTATATAAAGACGTGGCACCTGGCTGCGTAACAAATGTCAAGTGTAAGAAATACTTCTTTTAATAGACCAATTTCTCACTAATAATGTTACAAAGTATTAGCAGAAAGTGTGTTTTGATCACCACGACGAACCTGGTGCGAATCTTGATGGTGATCCGCTTGGAGGGTCAGTGGTAAGCCGGATGGACACCGCGATTTGCCTGGATGTAAGCCGGGGGGGGGGGGGGCGGAAGAGACGATCAGTTGGTTGGAGGTCTTCACTTACCGGTCGTTGGCCAGGTGTCAGCTTTTTCGGAATGCGATAGGAATGAGCTTGTTCAACCGGCGATCACCCACTTCAGTCGATACCGGCACAAAATGCAGACATGCTACTAATTTACAGTGTAACCGAGGAGCATCTACTAAAATGTACAGATTTTGTTTCATTTGGATACATTGCTGTATTTTGTATTAATTGATTGCTCTTAGTTTGTATACGAGCGTAGAGAAAATTTGTTGCGAAATATTCATGTGTTGTGGCTACTGACTGGAAAATCAATGCTGTGCGGCTGCAAACATTTGCAGTAAAATGCTGAAGCTTTATAGAAAGGCCACGTCTATAGCATATCGGATGTGTGGGGTTGGGTACAGGGTCATGCCTTTATGCATTCGATGGAGGAAATGACTTAGCAATGCATAGCGTCAAAATAGAGAGATGTGACGGGATGCAATTTGAGCGATTCACTGTGGAGCTATAGGGAATTACATTCTACACCTGAGAGAATAAGACTTCCAAAGTATTGACTCAGCGATTAATAGCATACTTTAGAGCTCAAACTGGACGGTACGTTCAATGAAAGCACGAAGGTAGTCTTCATCTCCGATCTACGACAAAACAGAGTGATATGTAGTCCATTACTGAAACCTAAAACTCTACATAAGGTTTTGGCTGCGCATTACCATGGCTAGTGTTCGATTTAACCACTCCACAATGCCGTAAGTACACGTTCTGCCGCACCACAGCAATGAGTCAGAAAACAAATAACTGTTAAACCTGCGGACAGATGGCGTGGTTTTTGTGACTCTTGATAAGCGCGTTTGCGTTCGAGTTTTTCTATATCAAGTGATATCAAGCATCTTGACGCAGAACAGCTGTGTTCTATACAAAAAGAGCAAGCCCGATGTAAACCCAGCTAACGGCGTTGACATCACGCTTTTAGATGTGTCTGTATGCACTGGTGTGGCAGGAATTATAATTTTGTCAAAAATCATTACTGGCTCTATCATGACTGTCCTTTAGATCGTTGCATGAATCAGCTGGCTGGTATCTGAAGCTATATATTTGATCGGCCGGTGATTTTCCATGGACGGCAAAAAGGACCAGGACCATGAAATCCGCGTCTTGGCCGGATCAATGCCCAACACAAACGCTAACTACATATCTAAGGCGCTTCACGACAACACCATCTCCAAAGAAGAACTCAACTTGATCCTAGATGAATTCGACAAATAGACAACCACGAAAAATGAAATATGGAATGCATCGCGTAAGGCATACGCTTCGGTTGTAATCAGCGAAGGAGCTAACAGCAAACAGAATAGCAGAAACCCGCAAAAAGCTTAAAAAGCACTCTATGGGTATTTACCATAGGTTATGCATTGTCTTTTCAACCTAACGAGATATATGAGTCGAGGCCTATTCCCGGCCCACCTCCAGAATACGATGCTGTTTTTCAATAACAGGATCGTGCCGCTGAGTGAAGTCTTAACTTTAAGCCCCTTGAGCAAACAAAACCAGGACGGAACAACAAACAAAATATCGTGTGAAACACACAAAGCGGCTTATTTTTACGTTTTCGCTGCTTGCTCATTTTGAGTGAATTTCAAAGAACGACAGTCTCCACGAGTCATCGCCATCATCTGATATGGCCTACAAATCTGCATTAGAAAGTCGTGAACAGCCAATGCCATTTTCAATATCACGGTCCTGCTTTGCTGCGTAAATTCTGAACCCAACCACCAGCAAAGCTGACCAGGCAGTTACAAATCTGCACTAGAAAGTCGTGAACAGACAATGCCATTTTCAATATCGCGGGCCTGCTTTGCTGCGTACATTCCGAACCCAAATGCAGTCACAAATGCATAAACAAGGAAGTATCTAGTGCACAACTGAACCACAATACTACAATATTTTAACATAAATGAAGGCATAGTTCTGCTCCGGCCTTGAAGGTGATCTCGCTCCACATAACAACCAAGCAGTTTCTCCTCGCGTTCTCACAAGGCTGACCGCTGGCCCCAGAGCGGCTACCTGCTGTACCCCCACCCCACCCCAGAACTGGATGACCGCTGACCCTCGAACAAGCTTACACACAGAATAGCCGAGGTACCCAACCTGTTGACCGCTGGCCCTCAACCGACTCTCACCACGGTTACCATCCATGCTCACGGGGTCTAGGCAAAACAAGTTGCAAGTTAATTATTTTTGTGCATGATTTTGTTTATTTTGAATCTATATAAAAAATATACTATACATAGAAGATCTTACACGAGTGCTCATTTCACATGAAATTTACGAAGCGAGTCGAATAATTACTAGCTTTTGTGAGTCTAGGACAGAGTGGTCCAACTACAGGCTCGCGAGTCATATATGTGGCCCACGCTCATACAAAACGTCAGTTCTATTATTATAGTATAACTACGATAACGCATGGCCCACGAAGTTTTCATTCTTGGTCCAAGGTGTTGAAGATGATGGACATCCTGGTCTAGGGTGCTGGCCGGTGGCGCGCTTCTAGAAAATTTAGCTCGCTCAAGCCAAAAAATCAATAGCCACAATCTTTCTATTATTTCAATCTGGCTACTCTCTGTCTCTCTGTTTATATATATATATATATATATATATATATATATATATATATATATATAGAGAG
>JAECUM010014207.1:0-40502 GCA_016617855.1 Megalonaias nervosa | reverse complement strand
AAAAAAAAAAAAACAAACAAAATAAAACATGGATACCTGGGAACTTTATTACCTTTTGAACAACAGTTCATAAACTTCTTGGAATCCCGTGGTGTGCGCTAAAGATGAACTTTCTCATCGCAAACCTAAACACCATCAAGCTTATGTCATCAACATGGACGGCAGTCATCTCCCAGGAACCCACTGGGTAGCCATCTACTTCTCTAAAGATGATTGTGTAGAGTATTTTGATGCGTTGGATTATCGCTTTTGGAAGACGACATCATTGACTTTTGAGAAGAAATGTCCAGACGACACGATTCAATAATGTGAAATTACAAAATAAGGCACAGATTCTATGGTGTGTGGACAACATTGTGTGTATTTTCTTCATCAACGCAGTCTTGGATATCCCTTAGAACATTTAGTGACTTATTTTGATCGTGACTGTTCTAGAAACGATGACCGATATGGATATCTCTTATCTTCAGCTAGGAAACGTAGTGTACATCAATGGCCCAATGGCTTCCATTCGTGGAAATCTAACATTATTTCACAACGTTGTCAACCTTGTCAAAAAGAGTTTCTTTGAAAAAATTGTTTTATTATTAGTTGTTGGCTATTTGTGAGTTACATAAAAAATGCTGTATTTTCAACAAATGTGTCTGTCGTTTGTTTTAAACAATGAATACTGTGAATATATGCCCTTTGACCTCTCTCTATCTCTCACCATAAGATAAGTTCTATTGTGTTCCGACCCTAAACATCGTAGGGATGTTTTCTATCGCGTCCGCGATTGAGTCATATAAAACGGGGCAGTCTCTCGTCTGACCATCCATGGTTGACTCATCCTCCTATGAAAACATGTTCAAGACTAGCCAAGCTGAACTAATTTTACGTGAATTTACATCGTGTCAGGCAAAACCTGATACCCAAGTCTGATGAGACAGAGAATGTCAGGATGTTAAATGTGGCCGAAGACCTGATAGGAGAGGTCTTCTGAGACGAAATCAAGGAGCAAGAAGAGTGGACGGAGAAGTACAGACTTCAGAAGCAGCAGAGAGAACAGCGGCAACAGCAGCTGCAACAGCAGGAGCCAGACAGAGGTTTTGTGGACTGCCGTATGGACACGAAAGAGTTCTCCTTCTCTTTACGAAGAAGCAGACCCTATCTTGTGGGAAAGCCTGCAGCTAGACGATAAAAGATTGACATAATCCCCGTCAACAAAACAGCCCTTTTCAGGGCTACCTAACAATCTAGAAAAGAGAAACTAGTCAAATTGCCAAAATATTTTGTCTGTGTTTGTGTTTGTGTGTACGTTAAAAAATAGAAGTGTGTCTATCAACTGGAGAGAGAGCGTAGGAAAAGGAGATAAGGAGACCTCCTCATTCCCGCGTGTGGCATAGGAGAAGACAGAGGGAACAAGTCTTCACTATCCCTCAAACTGAGGAATGGGATAATGAAACAACTACCCCTCCCCCCCCCCCTCTGCGCTCCCAACCACACGCATAAATTGGGAGCAGGACTGGAGCAGGCTTTGCGTGTGTGGGGCTAGACCTAGGAGGTGCCAACATTAAGAGGTGGAGTTCTGAAAAACAGCCCTTCTCAGAGCTAACCAGATCTTTAGAAAAGAGACTATTCAAGTTGCCAAAAATATAATTGTGTGTGTGTATGTGTGTGTGTGTGTGTATTTGTGTGCACTCGTACATTTGTCTGTTTGTTTGTATGTGTGTATGTGTGACTGTGTGCACTCGTACGTTTGTGTGTTTGTTTGTATGTGTGTTTGTGTGCGCTCGTACGTTTGTGTGTGTATGTGTGTATGTGTGTTTGAGTGCACTCGTACGTTTGTGTGTTTGTATGTCTGTTTGGTTTTTCACTTCACAAAAAACCCTTGTCCCTAAGCATAAAAACAAAAAGTTTGGTGTTAGTGTGTTGTTTTGTATAAAAATTTATTTTAGCTTAGCACTCTCATTACCAAAAATTTCTTGGGTAGGGATATGAGTAGCTATTATAAGGGATGTTTTCCTTCACGTCGGTGCTTGTTACATATAAATTGGTGAGTTCGTCATTAGCTCAATTCTACATGGAATAAAAATGGCTTCGAACCAGATAGATGAAATGAAGACATTGCAAGAGGCAATAGACGACCTTGGGATGGTGGAGGAATTTATAATGAGATTGGAGTATGGTGTCTATAGTCCTCACAGGCTCAAGTTGGAGATAAACAATTTAAAGAAGATGAAGGAAAGACTGAGAGAGTTAATGAAACAGGAAAATGAGGAGAAGGAGGACGAAGAGGATAAACAGAGAATGAGAGCCTGGAACGAAAAAACAGAAAAAGAAGAGGAGAATCAGAAGAGGAAAAAAGAGGAGGATGAGGAGAAGGAGAAAGAGGAGAAGAAAAAGAAGAAGAATGTAGGACAGAAAATAAGAAGTTGGTGGAGGAAAAGAAGAAATTAGAAGACAAAAAGAAGAAGAAACCCAAAGGCCCTTTGCCATATTTGTGTGTATTTGTTTTGTGTTTGTGTTTGTGTTGTGTTTGTGTATTTGTTTCTTTGTCTATCCAGTGATATGTCCCGCCCCACCAGGCGATGTTTGTGGGGTTTTTTTTGTATGAACGGTACGGGTTCCCGCCTCGCCAAGCGTTGTATAAAGTTGTATTTTATTCCTAGTTTGGAGGGATCTCTCAGCCTGACAAGGGAATCTTCTAATCTATTCGTATAGTTTCTACGTTGAACTAGCTGAACTTACCCGACCCGCCATTCGTTATAGTATTTTTTCCCCCGATGTCACTGTTTTGCCCGATTGAGGTCAGCCACTTGCAACATTGTTGCCAATGTCCAGTAACGTGACGTCACCACACCTGTTCCATTCCTATTGCCCCTATACACTCCCAACCTATGTTAAATTCCCATTGTCCCCCAAAAGTGTTCCAGGCCCTTTTTGACTGGAATTTTCATTGTCCCTAATGTGTCCCCATTCACTACTCCCAAGGGAAGCTACTCAAGTTTACTCTCATATCTTCATTGGTCGGGACGAGCCGAGACTCTAACTCATGCAGACACATGTGAGATGTGTGAGTGATCTATGTAAGCCGAGCGCCTTATGTCATTCAGCCACCCGGGGCCTCGAGTAAGTAACGGGGGAGTTAACAATGAGGCATTGTAGGGTCAGCAATATGAATAAAGCAAGAAAGATCGTAGTTTAGCGAGCTGCATCCAGTTGTAAGATTAGTGTATAGCATCACAACTACACAAGTACCAATATGTATTTAGTTAGAAAGACTTTTAGTTTAAATACATGCTTATGTAAAACTTGAACATACGTAGAAATGTATTTGATTTATTGCATTCCAAGAGGATATTCTACAATTCCATTGTCATTGGTGCAAATGAGAGAGTCAACATATATTTTAGTCTAAACACATCATCAAATCACAATAGAGTAGTAGAAGTAATTTGAGGTTTCTATTTCAGAGACCCCCTACCCCCCCAAAAACGTTATACGTTAGCATTTTTGTCAGCAGCCATTTTTAGCTTAAAATGATAACTTTTATATGATAGACTTTTCTAACATATTTCTGACAAAAATTTGTTTTGTCGGGGTAGGGGGTCTCTTAGATAGAAACACTCAATTACTTCTACTACTATGATATTTATTGATAATATGGTTGATATTTTATTTGATAACGATATTTCTAAACTACGAAACAAAAAATAAACAGCAGGATGACATTCGGTCTACCATTCCATAAGTTCTGTCAAATAAACCTAATGAGGTTCCAAGAGTCTCTTTCAGACATACCCCCAAGGCTAATTTCTAAATATATGAGACGAAACTTTAGAAACTAAGAGGGCAGTCTATTTTATATGTAAGCCTTTTTTGTGGCTAACTGGACTCTTCATTTTTGTTAAGACATTACCCCCCAGAGAATTCCTAAATATCCGAAACCGAAACTTTAGAAACTCAGAGGGCTGTCTATTTAAAGGTCTTTGTTGTGACCAGGAACTTAATGAGGTTTATTTTTAGTCTAGCTATGGTTTTTTTGGAATGGCCCTTGTGTAGGGTACCCCTTTAGCGAAGTCACAAGGTCGCGACCACACATCATCCCGCTGTTTATTTTTAGACGGCACAGACGGCACAAACACATAACATAAACTTATCCTAACTTATCCTAACTTATCCTACCGGGGGCCTTATCTACGTCCAACAAATTTCGTACACTCTCCCACCATGGCGACACCTGGGAGTGCAAAAGAGCACCCACCACGTGTTTACATGGTGGGAGAGTGTATTTTGTTTGTTCGATGTCGAGGTAATGCTCCGGACCCCCCAACCCTTCCTAAAATTTTGAGGGGCAAATCCAGAGCCCTACCCAACGATTTCGTCCGTGAAGGGAACCGAACTCAGGGCGGCAGTATCAGAATCCAGCATTCTTAACACTGAGCTATGAAATTCAGTTATATATATATGTTAAAAAAGTTGTTATATAGTTGTCTAATACTACACAGGCTACTACAATATACAGAATAAAAAAAATCATAATTATTATAAGCTATAGTGTGGATTTCTGAATAAAATTACATTTATTGTAAAATATTTCAATTTCCAAATACATTGGAGAGGTCTATACAATGTGTATAAAATTAGCATTTCTGTTAGCTTGAAGTCTGTGTTTCATCAGCCGTTGCTAGGAGATAGTGAGAAAAATCAATAAATTTTATTATGCGTATGCTGCACATGCTATCGAAAAATAACTTGCTGTGTGAAGTTAAATCTCATGTACTTTATAGTCATAATTACAGTTTGTTTTAGTTTTATGCCTGTCTGTTTGTATGTTAGTTAGAATATTTATAGTCACAATTACAGTTTTTTTTTAGTTTTGTGTCTGTCTGTTTGTCTGTGCAAGTTCTCTTCTGGAGTTAAATGCTTTTTAATGAAAAACCAACATTAGTCTTATGTAATTTCACATAACATAGCAGACAACTGCTTGTCTCGCTTGATCAACAAATACCTATGCTTGATCAAAATGCAGTGAATTAAGCAAAAATTTGAGATAAAAAGACTAAAACTCACTGATTATAAGTTTTATAGCCAAATAAATAAACCAAATTTTTACAACGTAAAATCTAAATCACATATGATATGTTAGATAACTTACACTAAGCTGGAACAGTATTATCTTTTTTTAACAAAGGTTATACTTCTTGACCAACAGATAGCACTTCCACACTTGCTATCAAGTAATATGTGCTATCATGATTATATAACGAGACTTTAACTCTACCAGATACTTTACGACGACACTCAAATAATTCTTTCATTGCTATCTTACTGAGAAGATACTTACTACCTTTTGCAAAAACCTTTGACCTGTCCAAGTCTATACTAATTTTTGTGTACTGCTGCATGCTGATTGGATTATGTAAATTATCATATTTCAATGCAAGCTCGTCTCGTAAACTTTCGAGATAACTAAAGTATTTGCTGTCATCTGATCTAATAAGGGATAGTTTGATTCTGTCAAGTTTACTAACACAAATACCTGAAATTTCGTTATTAAATTCAAATGATAATTGTTGGCTATTGACCATTATTTTTTTATTTTGCTATTAACTCCATCTGCTAATGTTAAATTTTCAAACATTATTTCTAATGTTTAGACAAAATTAATTGCATCATGTCCAATCGCTAGAGTCTTAATTCCATCACTGCAATATCTTTTATCATCAAAATTACTTAGTCCACGTTTTATAATCGTATCTGTTTCAAGTTTATGACGATTTGTTCTTATGACATTAGTTTTGATAAAACTGACGCTATTGTTTAGCGCTGCTTTAAAATCGTCAAAATTCATCATCTTTTTCACATATCCTCGAGGAATACCTTTAGCTTTCTTTGTAAGTTTATTGTCATCTAATATAACAGCATACATTTTGCTTCTTAATCCAACAAACTCTCTCACTGGCATAAACATAAACTCATCTTTCATTTTCCCAATAACTTTCTTATTTGAGTTATCTTGAAATCCACTACACGCTAGATAATCTGATAAATCGAACAGACTTTTATTATTGTAAATATCCTCATAGACATCTTCACATTTTATATTATAAACTAGCGAGTCCGTATCAGTAAATAGCAACTCCGAATCTGGCCATTGCTTTTTGGTAAAATTGTAGTGAAAATTATACATCAGCCACTTTGATATATCAAGTACAGCTGCACCGACATAAATCGGTTTATTTAACTTTAAATTTGTCTTTCGTCGTTGTATTGCAACAAGATTTTCATTAAATATTTTCATACTAACAAAACCATCATCGTTAACTAATTTATTTCTGCGACTAATATCATTGACAATTTCTATAGAAACCCTCCTTTGAATATTTTCCATCGTCTCACCGAACACCGAGTTATTCATTAACTTGAAAAAGTTTTTCTCGAAGTCGGTCTTAGCCACAGCACGACGTTTTGTATTTAGATCAATATAATTTGCCATCCACTTCGACTGATTAAACTTTAGCACGCGGTGGACCTTTCTCAGAATTAGTCCAGCATCTACTGCTTGCTTTAAATTTTTGTAATGCACAACATAATTTCTTTTATCTAACAAATTTGGAACTAACTTATTAACAATCGAGTTTTTTGATGTCGTTGTTGCTCGTTGTTCAGGCGATAATAAACTATAATCAATTATCATTGACTCTGCACAAAACGGATAATCATTATGTAGGTCGTGTAGCAAACTAGGATAATCTAGGTCAACTTCAACAAAATATGAGATATCTGAAAAATCTATATTAATTTTTCTAGGTAAATCTTTTTCAGTTTCTTTAAGAAATTGATCTGGAGTTATCCAATGAAATCCACCGTGTGGCATTGGCTCTGACATGGCCCAGCCATAAAAATTCCCACAATCTAGATAAATGAAGTAACTCGACGGGAGATTTTTATCGTAATTTTTCAGATATTTGTTATTAGCGGCTGCATATTTCTTTGTTATGACGCTAATTCCGCCTCTGATACCTTTTTCAATAAAGTTAAACATATCAACATCTGTCAGGAGATCTAATTCTATTTTGCTTGTTTTTAGTAGAGCGTCCCAAGACAACCCTGGAGCGGAATAATACCAGCAAGGATCTAATCCATAATTTGCATGACTAACCTGACGAAAACTTTCGAAAACATCTGCTAGCAATAATACATCTATTTTCAAATATAGATCGTGATAATCACCAAATGTTCTACAACCAAATTTATTCCAGATATCTTGTGCATATTTATATCCATCATCTGTGATATTTTCGTTTTTGAGTTGCGAGTAAAATTTATCTTTGTCAGGCAGAGAAGTTTTATCAAATCTGCTCCAGTCGTCGAGGTACTCGTACGGAAAGATACCTTTTTTTGTCAAATCGATATAATTTTCACTGAAACAACTTTTTAGGTTAGCGAAATTACTGCCGGCGCTTGTAGCGCTGTTGACAAGCTCATCTAATGATGCTGCCATAAATTGCAGGCTGTCAATAAAGCGTAATTTGCCGAGCGTCACTGACATATACTTTTCAAAATTATTTGGAATACATTTTATCACGTTATTTAGTTTTAGTTTAGCTTTAATATTTTCATCACCAAAAGCTTCTACAATGATATGACTGTCATAACCGCGAAAGTTATGTAAAACTACAGGAATAAAATCTGGAGCATGAAATTTTAAATTGCAACTGTTATGAGCTGCTCCACGATATTGGCCGGTCAAATGACAATGATCTCGCACCTTGGAATCGTCCAGCAACTTTTCACAAATATGACAATCAATTGCTTTATCGAAATCGAGTTGTTGTTTAGACGTTATTTTCATCGGAGCTGTTTTAAATAATCTGTTAGAAATTTTATTAACCTCGTCTATTAAATTTTTTAGTAACCACACGGCTGGATTTTCACCTCTATATAACTTTATCGGAGATGAAAATTTATCGCTGGCGCAACAAACTACTTTATAAGCTACTCCGCAAGGAATATGGTGTTGTATTTTTCTAGTACTGGATTTATTCGGATTATTTTCAGCTCCAGCCACGGGAAGGAGTAGACACTCAAAATCAGCGTAAATAACAAAAGGAATATTTAGTCTATGATTATAACTTTTAAATTTCAATATTTTTTCTTTTTCGCTAGGCATAGTTATTCTTTGAACATTAACGCAGTATTTGAGATGCTCCTGCAATCTTCCTTCGCTAGAAAAACCATGCAAACACCTATAGCAGAAATATGTTTTATTTTTATTTTTACTGTACCGTCTGCCAACTAATCCGTTAAAGTTTTTTTATCCAACAGTAATGTCCCTGATAAAATAATAAATTTATTGTCAACTGTGAAGCATTTTCTGAGATATATCTCGGGTAAACATTTTCTTTCTCATCTAGTCCAAAAACATTTACTGAGATATTGTTTTGTTTTTCAAACTTTGGTATATGATTTTCTGCTACTGGAAAAGTTATTCCTGAAAACTTTAGTTCGTCCTCGTGTGGAAAATACTTGTCAACGCGATCAGCATTTTGGTCTTTTGGAAACATCGCAGAAAGAATAGACCACTGAAAACATCTGTCATCATTGTTTCTCACATTTATACAGCATTTTTTGTTTTTAATTTTTTGAGGGAGATCGACGTAGCTAGCGCCGCTGCCGCGAAGTACGTTATATTTTGCTGTGTGAAATAAAATTTCTTTTATCATTTAAAATTTCCAACCTGATCCTGACAAAGTAAATTCTTCTAATTTTTTGTTTATTTCTTGATGTATTTCATCGGCGACCACGGCAATGTTTGTTCCAGTTAATATTTTTCTCGATTTTGCTGTTAAATATGATTCTGAAATTTCGCTGTCAAAACTTTTTGTTTCAAGAAGTACATCCTCGACTGCATGTAACTTTGATAAAATCATATGATATTGGACTATAAGTTTGATACTTTTATGAGCCGCAAGTTCTCCTGATATAACAGGTTGTAAAAGATGAAATAAATTTGTAGAGCTAAAATTTGCTAAGACATTTTGGTCATCAAGTTTATAACTATTGTCATAACCTGAAAAGGCTGAAGCAATTTTTTCTGATTTGATAATGCTCTTTTTAGCAATATCTCGCAATTTTAACAATATATATATAGTAATATTTTATATTTAATTGAATTTTTCTAATTAGAGATATAAAAAACCTTATAGTATAATGACAGAAATTTTGAGATATCTGCCACTGACAGCGGAAGAGCAAGAAACTTATCATGTACACCCAAGGTACAACCTATATGCTGCAAATGCGCTTGGTTCTGTTATCAACATAGCATCTAAAAAAGCTATTGGCATACCAACGCCTGCTGGTATGTTAATTTCAGTAAAAGGTGATGATACAGAAAGAATTGAAATGTTTAGAAAAGATTTTATTTATACTTTGTTTTGCGGTGATATTCCAGAAGGACAACGAGTATACAGAGCAAATGGCACAGTTGCTGATGATAATATTGAAAATTTAGGATTACAAAATGAATTTCAACCCCATCCAGTGTTTGATCTATATGAAGCAAATGACCAAGGAATTATTAGACGTATAAAAACAAAAAAGGTTGTTGGAAAGTTGAATAACAATAATTATTTGCATATCATGGTACGTGGAGCAAAAACAGATTTTGTTCATTATCTGTCACATCGTTTTGTGTTTGAAACTTTTAATGGCGGTATTCCAGCTGGTTTAGTTATCGACCATATAAATAAAAATAAAACAGATAATCGTTTGGAAAACCTAGATTTAGTTACCTCAAAAGAAAACACAAGACGTGGAGCTGGTGGTAGTAATAATTTTAAAAATCCAACCAAACAAATAACTTCAATAAATATTGAAACTAATGAAGAAATGAAATTTAGATCAATAACTTCTGCGGCAAAATATCATAAAATTAATAAACATGTAGTAAACTTTGTCGCTGATGGCAGAACTAAATCAGCAACATCGATGTTGACATTTGATAGATTTAGTTTTAGATACGATAACTAATAATATTTTCTATATCATTTCGAGAAAGACAATTATGACTAAATTCCATGACATCGTCGCGATTAAATCGTAATGTCATCATTTTATTTGTATCAAGTTTCATTTTGTCAGCTGCTGTTAATAAAAATTTGTCAGATTCGCCTAATGTTATCATAACATCAACAAAATAAAAATTATGTCCCAATAAACAAGCTCGAATTGCCTCAGATAATTCTTTGCGATTTAGTATATTAACTCGCTGATGATATTTTATTTCTTCGAACATCTTATTATTTATTAATTAGATAAAAGATGATTATAATAATGAGCTTGATTGAGAGACTGGCTGAGCTATATTCAGGAGATTTTGTTTCAGTTTCTAATGTTACATCAGAAAATATTATTAGTGATAGATTTGCTGATTATACTGAAAAAGATATTTTGTATAACTATGACGATAAAGAAGATGATGTTGTTGTTAGCAGAAAAAATTTAAGCAGACCAACAACTGGACGATATGATGTTAAGTACCATATTGCTAAAAAAATAATAAAATTTAATTTTACTATCGCAGAGCATCAAATATTTTGGCAACTTATAAAGCCTTTATTAAACGTAAAAATACCTGGACAACAAAGAAATATAAAATACGATTTTATTTTTGTTAAAATATTTAATTTAATGCCAGTTGATGATGCGAGAAAATCACATTTAATTTCTTTATGCAAACCAGTAAAATGTAAATCAGTACTAATAAAATATGAAGAAATTTATAATAATATTATTCAGTCGATGAAATCGCGGTCGATGATATCGCAGTCGATGAAATCGACTCAGTTGGTACCCAACTATTAAATTTATCGCTATATCCACGCCATTTGACTAAACTTTTGTTGCCGCGCTTTTTAATAACTTTTTCAATAACAAATACATCTTGTTCTGTTTTCTGAAGTTCTTGCTCGTAAAAACTGCCAGTTATAGGCTCACCTAATAAATTTTTCAGCGAGTATGTAACTGGTATTGTTAAAAGTACTTTATCAACAACAAATACTTTTTCGCTCCAGTTATGAGTATAACCTTTTTCAAATGTTTTTTTTTGTCAGCGAAATTCTAACTTTATCGCCAACTTTAAATTTGTGTCGTCGGTACATATTTTCGTTTGCTAGTATTGGAGTTGTAATCGCGTCGTTTGGCGACATTTTCCTTTTGCCTAACGAAAGGGATCTGTGTTTTGTGTTATTATATTCGTCAACAATTTTCTGTAAATGGGCAATATATTTATTCGTGTTTGTAGCTGTCAAATACTTATGGATTTTTTCGTTTAGTGTGCGATTAAATCGCTCGACGATGACGCTTTTTCCCTCATTTCCTGTAACATATTTTTTAATGTTATTTTGCTCTAAAAACTGCTCGAACTTTTTATTAAAAAAACTCCGCTCCATGATCAGTCCAGATTCTGTTTGGTTTTCTTTCTGTGTTAACAATAATTTGTTTTAGCGCATCAGTCATCGATTTCCCTGTTTTATCCGAAACTGGTATACTAAACGCGTATTTGCTAAAAACATCGACAACATTAAAAAGATATCTTTTTGGAGCGCCATCAGCGCCAACGTTAAATTGAGCTAGATTTGACGTATCAACTAAATCTATCGCCCAGATGTCATCAACGGCATTTGCGACAACTTTACGTCGCGGAAACTTTTTTTTTTTAGGTCTGTGTAGCTCTACGGCAAGATCATCATATAATTCTTTTTTACCGAGTAAGTCTCTACCGAGACCAAGTTTATATTTTGCTCCAATAAAACCCTGGACCAGCCTTCGGTCAACACGTTCTCGCATATTTACAGGTTTCATATCACGAAGTTCGTCTAACATTACTTTATCGCAGCTATGCTTATTTTGTTCGCTGTCTGGAAGTTCAATATCTCTGTAGCAGATATCATGACGCATTGCTATTGCGTCAACTTGATTGTAAGGCTCTTGTCCTGGCAGCGGATTATCGTTTTCGTCAAGTTGTTCATCAAGAGGATTCCATGGACCTGTATATTTATGGCCTGGCAATGTCCAACCGCCTTTTGGTCTCGGCAGTTTGCCAATGAATTTATGTATGTCTATACCTGTTCCAATTATTTCTCTGTTTTTGCATTTCTTGCAATATGTAATACTTTTATTTTGCTCGAGACATAAATCTCTATCGCAATCGCAGCCGCATGTCATTATTTATTTAGTCGTCTACTAAAATAATATCCCTAACAACGTCAGGAGGGTAACCCGCTCCGCTTGTTTTTGGCAAAAACATACTTTTTTTCTTCCGCAGATTGCACAAATACTTTTCAGCATTATTCTATTATTTTTTGTTTTTTTCTGTTTTTTCGTCTTTATGTTCTATTTTAGTTTTACATTTAAGACAATATGTTGACATTGTGTATCAGTAAGTTTAGACAAAATTAATTGCAATCTTTAGGTAGCTTTACGACAATTAAATGCAATCTCATCATTAGCGTGAGAAGGTCTTTTATCAAATTGCAAAATAAACTTTAAAAAATCTGGATTTTTGGTCATCTGTTTGATGAACATTACGCAATAATATCCACAAGCGGAAGTTCCAACTGGCTGAATTTGATTAGACGAATAATTTATTATCTTCGCAGGAGACTTTATATCCTGCATTCTGCTCATATATTTTTTTACTGCGTCGCTCGGTGGAATTCTGAACGAGTCAAAATAATTGTTATCATAAACAGCTACCCAATGCGTGCCAGATCCGTCATTGAAATCCTGTATATTTATAACACACGATGGTGTCGCTTGCGCTGGAATCACCATAAGTTCATCTTTGGAGTAAACTCCACTGAAATGTTTTACATTTTTTAGTTTGTCAAGTATCTCAAAATTGCTTAACGCAGCCTTGTTCCTGGCAACATTAATCCTCGTCCTCGTCCTAACAGGCCTGGCAATAGACTTCCTGCCAATCCCGCTAGTAATGGAGCTATTGGAAGAAATCCACCTTTTCGCTGTCGTGTCTTTTTTTTCGTCGTCTTTCTTTTCGTTGCTGTTTTTCGTTTTGGCATTATATTTATTAGTCAGATAAAATTGTTGCCATCGAACATTTATACAAAACATTAAACCAAAAAATTGTTGCCATCGAACATTTATACGAAACATTAAACTAAAAAATTGTTGCCATCGAACATTTATACAAAACATTAAACTAAAAAATTGTTGCCATCGAACATTTATACAAAATTTTTTTTATACCACCGCCGCAGACAATACCACTACCACGGACAATACCACTACCTTTAACTGCCTTTTCCGTTGCGCCAGATATTGCCCCAGACGCTGCTGCTAATCCTAATGTACCTAACACTGGCAAGATTTTAGGTAGTAATGTACTAGCTATCACAGATAATGCCGGACCGAAGAAGCCGCCATCCAAAGCGATGCGGTTGGCCATTGCAGTTATTTGTGCAGCACTTAAATTTAAAACAAAAGGTTTTTTGCGATCGTATTTATTTACTTGTTTTTTGGTTAACAACAATTTTGTTAAAGCACCTGCTTGGGTGTGAGAGACGGAGTCTCTTGGGTTGATCTTTAATGAAACCTACCTCCGTTTTGCAACAGCAGCTGCTAATTTTTTAACTTGACCATCAGTCAAATGTATTTCTTTTAGAATATATTTTGTCATCTTATATAACGATTACAGATTAAACTTAAAGTTTTTCAAACTTGGACTGTCATTTTACCTTCGGCAGAGTCAATTGTAACAAATCTATCGCTTATTACTAACGCATACACATTTAACTGCGCTGTTGGAGAGTTCCCGAGTGTCCAAGTAATTTCAATATCAGCTGTGCTGTCTACAGCTCGCTCGCTATGTTTACTAACATCAAAATAAAATATCGGATAAAGTGTACGAAATTCATCTACTGATATCTGAGATCCATCTCCAACATCTTGATATTTTTGCACTGCATCGAGCAGGTACATGTACGGTCTAGTAAAATTTTTATTAGCGTCATCCGCAAAATTACATTCTATCGCTTGCTCCGGATATTGTTTTGAATTTATTCTAGCATATATTCGTCTAACATCAGCATTATCAAATATCGCATTATTTTGTTGTTGGCTATTGCGTCGTTGTTGTCTCTGAAATACAACAAATAATTGCCGTGATTTTTGTTCACTTGGTGTTGTTGTAACTCGCCATGTGTAATCGGTGGTATTCGGAACTGCTGTTTGATATATTCTATGTTGCTGAAAATAAATTCTGTTTGTGTGTTTTTCCAGCATATTATTTAATTCCGCCATTTTAGTGATTGACGGAGTTATTCTTGGCATCCACAGCGCAAGTTTGTTTATGACAAATTGTACATCAACTCCACCTGATCTAAACAGGCAGTCATTTTGATCTGATCGATCTAAAATAAGCGTATGTTTAACTCCACGAAATACTTTATTATAGTCCCTGCAAAAACCAAATATTGTACTTAGTGGCAGCATCATTGTAATTTGACGTGATACTGCTGCAAGTGCCTTTCTCTTAGCAAAACCCTCATTGTAACGTACATTTTTTACGTTAAATGTCGGGTTATTATTAACTAAATTATTAACTAAAGTTAACATTGCAGTACCGTCTGCACCTGCAGCTGGTGCGGTTATACCAAGATTATTGCAAGCTGCAGTAAGTGAAACTAATGTTGCTGCTGGATTAGCTTCTGCAGCTGGTGGGACTATACCAAAATTGGCAGCATTAGCGATAAGAAAATCTCTTACAATTCCAGCATTTGCGGCAGCATCAGCTCCAGCGGCCAATGTTCTTATTAAAATAAATTCTCCGGACCCTGCTGTACCAATTCCAGTATCTTTAAACAACATCATATTAGTTGCAGTTGATCTGGAGTAATCGTCGGAAAACGAAATAATATTTAAGATTGTACTTGCAACTTGTAAGTGATTTGAAATATCTTCGACAGTTTGATTGACCAGCTGATATTTAGCACTTTTAAATAAACACCAACCGTCATTTATAAGAGCTACTTCTGCGTTAGCTGCAATTGCGGCAGGTGGAACAGCCACTGTCATAATCTGACCACGAACTTCCAACATTGCTTTATGAGGCAGTAGAAATACGTCCTCGTCTCGAGTATTAAATGTTCTTTGGCCAGCCTTATTAGGTTCGTTGGAATTTTCATCAAGATATTCAACATACTCAAATTCTGTTACTGTGTCGTCTGTGTCATAAATTTCTGCTAAATCGAGATAATTTTTACAGACATTTTTTTTATTTATTAGGTTATACAAAATTTTGAGAGTGAAGCTATTGCGGCGCTGTTACTTTAGATATTAATTTTTGTATAATTTGTTCTCCTCGTGGCGATAAAAGTTTTTTGGTGTTGTTATCATTGTGCGTTGAGTTTCTTTTGTTGGTGCTATTTCTGAAATAGTTTGTTTGATTGTCGGTATATCACGTTGCGGTAATCCGCTTTGCGGTGCGCCCTTTATTTTATCAGCTATTTTTTGCCCCACAGCAGTTCCAGCAGCAGATGCAGCCCCAGTTGCAAAAGCTTTCGTTGCGACAAGTGCAATTGGTGCAACTTTATGAGCTACTCCTGCAATATTTTTCATAATTTTAGCAAACATATTTCCCAAAAATCCTCCTACTATTTTTCTTCTATAAACTTTTTTCTGTTTCATTATATCTGAGGTTGTATAATTTTGTTGTCAAATCTTTCAGAAAATATGTTTACTATTGCTCGCGCTATGCAACGCGTAGGTGTAAATAATAAGTAACAATTTCATTATTGAAATCTAACTGTCTTCCTGATTGATCTGTCAACTGCATATTTACTTCTGTTATTTGATTTTCAACATTTATCGGATAATAAATAACTTTACGAGGAATAATTTGTATGAGATAACCAGGTGGAACGTCTGGTGAAAAACTGTATATCGTTTGACCTTTGCTGCCTTCAGCTGAATAAGAACCAGATGCAATAGAGCAATTTACCAGGATTGAGTTTACTTCAGTGATATTTACAGGATAATTACCGTCAATTGTAATAGGTACATTAAGATCTTTAAAATTATATTTTTAACGTTTAAATCCTATCAGTGGCGCGATACTTCTAGGTGATACAAGACTAAATGCTATATTTTTTAATATTATTCTAGCGCGTAACGTATTAAAATTTGGTATAAGCTCAAAACTATCAGCGATTATACCAAATTTTGTCATTAATTCTTTCATTGTTTTATTTAAATCATTTATGTTGTAGGCTCCTTGTGGAATTTTAATTGATGTCCATTCATGTTGTACTTGAGGTTCTGGACGAATACGTGCATGAGTATCAACAATTGTAAATTCATCATTAATTCAGTTTTCACATTAGCTATAGAATTCCAAAAAGTGCAAGAAATAAGTCCAATTTCATATTGTTTTTCCCGATCTAGTTCTATTGGTGAAGAATACTTAACTGAGAAATTTGCGCTATCATTTTTATGACTAGAGTCCAGTAATAATGTTGTTGACATTTTTTATAAAAATGTTAGATAAAAAACATTTTATTTAATTCTAAAGTTTGTCTGAGTGTGATAAAACACTAATATTATTTATTTTTTTTATTTATTAAAATCAGTGAATTTGTTAGACATTCTCTGTTTTATTTTTAACGCGCCTACGCAACGCGTAGGTGTAAATAATAAGTAACAATTTCATTATTAAAATCTAACTGTCTTCCAGACTGATCTGTCAACTGCATATTTACTTCTGTTATTTGATTTTCAATATTTAGCGGATAATAAATAATATGACGTGGACTAATTTGCATAAGAGATCCTGGTGGAACTTCTGGTGAAAAACTGTATATCGTTTGTCCTTTACTACCTTTAGCTGAATAAGATCCAGATGCGATGGAGCAATTTATCAGTATTGTGTTTACTTCAGTTATATTTACTGGCAGTTGGCCGTCATACGTTTCGGGATTATCACGATCAAGAGCAGAATATACATAATTATAAAATCCTATCAGTGGTGCGATACTTGTTTGCGATACAAGACTAACTGTTATATCTTTTAATTTCATTCTTGCGCGTAACGTATTATAATTTGGTGTAAGCTCAAAATTATCAGCTATACCTTTATTTTTTGTTATAAGTTCTTTTACTATTTTATTTAGATCAGCAATATTATAGGCTCCTTTTTTTTAATTGTTTTCGACGCGACAAATGGTGGAGTACGTATAGGAACACTAAATGAAAATTCATCGTTTACACCAGTTTTTACGTTAGCCATAGCATTCCAACAAGTGCAGGAAATTAACCCAATTTCATATTGTTTTTCGCGATCTAGTTCTATTGGCGGAATATACTTCACTGAAAAATTTGTGCTATCTTTATCAGATTGGCTAGAGTCTAGTAATAGTGTTGCTTACATTTATTATCATATTTTTATAAAATTAAATCGCCGCGATCTGATATCAAATCACCGCGATTAAGTCGCTGTGTAAAGTTTCGTATTCGTCAGATGTTAATAAATTTTCCGATCTCAAATTATCGAGTATGTCAATAATTTCATTATCAATTTCAGCACCAACATTTCCGGCTTCTTTTGATGATATCAATAGCATTAATCTGCCAATCATTTCAGTAACCGATGAAAATATTCTAACTCCAGTTCCTGTTTTTTCTAAAAGTTTTTTAAAACGCTCATTATCATAATATTCAAATAATTTTTTAAAAGTATACCCTTTTTCAGTATATTTTTTATTTCTAAATTTTGATGCAGTAGCTTTAAAAACACTAGCAATAACAGCATATCTAGATTTTTTAAAACGTTTTTCAATATTTACCATTGGAGCTGTATCAATTTCTTTAAAAGCTCCTTTACCTTCTTCAATGATATTTTTTAATTTTTCAATGAGATTATCGTGTTTATCTTTTTCCCAATTATACATATTATCAACGTCAGAAATGTAATTTTCTTTCATAAAAGCAAAATATTCTTCTGATGTTATTTCTTCTTCTGATTTGTCTCTATATTCAGCACGATTTCTTTTATATTCACGTTCTAAATTTAGTAATTCTTCTTTAGTCATTATAGGAGCTGGTGGTGTATATGCTGATTCTTCTTGTCCTCCATCTAATAATTTTGCTTCGGCACTTAAACCACTATTATGATGACTACGGTATTGTTTATTTCTTATATTATTAATAACCTTAACATAAAGATCAGCGATAATTCCATGTCGATATAACTTAATGTCATTATAGTAATTTTTATTTTCTAAAACTACTTTGCTGAGATGCTCATCACCCTCTTTTTTTATTTCTTTTAATTTTGCAATTTTTTCGTCAGCTTTAAATTCATCTTTTTCAACATTATATATTCTCACATTACTAAATTCACTATATTTTTTTATTAAAATCTCTATATTCGTTATCTCTTATTTTGCTATCTATATTTTCCAATTCATGATCAAATCTTCTTTTTTCTTCTACATTTTCTCTCTCTCTTCTAAGTCCTTCTTCTTTTTCTAACCTTCTCTCAATCGGTCCAACTATTGTACGAGTTGCTAATCTTTGTTCAAGTGATAGTGGATCATTTATTAGCCGATTTATTTCAACTTGCCTTGCAACAGGATTAACTATATGCGCTACAAGTGCCTCAACTAATCTTTTTCTCTCCGCATCCGATCTCTCAATAATTCTTCCAGCAGCTGTTTCTTGTTGTTCTTTAACTAGTCCGAGTAAACCTTTTTCTTGTATTTTTTTAACTTCTTCTTCTGATAATGGTTTAGTTTCAGGTTGTTTTCCAAGTAAAGCTTCAGTAATTGGTTTGAGAGCGGTTGCTGTTGTTTCTGCTGCAACTACTTGGCCACGTCGTGCTTGCTTTACTAGCTGTTTAAATTTTGCCTGAGATTGCGCAAGTTTTTTTTAGATCTTCTATATGTTTTCTGTACTTTGCTTGTCTTTCCATTAATTATATACTATTTTGTATAAAAATTACTGTAGACATTTTTCAATACAACATCGAAACATTTTACTCGTATCATTTGTTAATTTATCAAACAAAAAAAAGTCATATTTATTTGCTGTTGCTTGATGATATAGTTCAATAAATGTATCTTTTGTTACATCACCACATTGCTCGTTCGCGATATTTCTAACGTCAACATTATCAAGTCCTGGAAACAATATAAAACAACCAGTATTTCGCCTAATAAATCTATCAACGTTATAAAAACCCTGAGCGAGATAAATAGAATTACATTTCTTATTTCGCGACAGTGAAAAATACGATCTGATTTTATTCATTTCCTCATTGTTTAGCGGAATATCATCAAAAACAACTATCTTGTGTTCGGACGAATCAAGTTGATTAACTGGAATAAGATCTTCTGGTTGTTTGATAATAAAAAAATCTTCGCCAGCTTCAAGATCATCGCGAAGTTTGTCATTATAATTGTTAAGTAGCTCGTACTTATCCTGCTGCGGGTTCATCGTGTAAATATAAACGCGATCGTAGTTAAAATTATCTCCTAGAATCAAATTCATAAGTTAGTTTGTTTTTCCCGATCCAGTTCTCCCAACGATAAGATAATGACAATCTGGAAGTTCATTGTTATGTTTATGTTTCACCAAACGTTCTGTATCAAAATTTAATATAGACGATTTTGCCATTACTATTATATAATTTTATGCTATATAATTTTGTAAAACGATAAATAAATAATGAGTTTTTATTCAAAATTCGGAACATTAGTAGGAGATTCAACAGCTGAAAGTATAACAGACGGCAAGGTTGATTTATCAGGCTATCTAAAAAAATCCGGCGACATAATGACGGGAAACTTGTTTATGTCAAATCAACGAGTATTAGAGTTAGAAACAGATTATCCACCAATAAATGTCGTTAATACACAAGCCGTTAGTTATGCACAACTTAAATTAGTCGACGATAATAAACTAGATAAATCCGGTGGAACTTTAAGCGGTAACTTAGATATGTCAGGAAAAAAATTATAAATTTGGAAACCGGGTATCCGCCAGCAAACTTAAATCAAACTCAAGCGGTAAGTTATTTGCAGTTAAAGTATGTTGATGATAACAAACTTGATAAAATAGGTGGGACAGTTACAGGTAATATTATCATGTCGGGAAAAAAAATTACATACCTTGGAGACCCAACTGCAGAATCAGACGCAGCAACAAAAAAATACGTCGACGATCAAGAATCTAAGTATGTGTTAGTTAATGGTGGTATAATGCGCGCATTTCTCAATATGAACAATAATGGTATTAATAATCTTAGAACACCAGAATCAGATTTCGACGCAGCAACAAAGAAATACGTCGACGATAGCGATACTAAGATCGCTAGAAATCAAGTAACGGCAATAAAAACAGTTAATGATGAAATTAACGCATTTAAAACCGAATTTTCCAATCACGTACAAACGTTCCTGAATTTTCGTAGAAATATAAACAGATCTATTAATGATTTTTTTGGAACTCCACCGACCGTTGATATTAAACTTGCTGACATTAACACAAAACTAAACGACATTGTTAATGGAATACCTAATATCATTGAAAAAACAAATCTAATCACAGAGTTACTTACTAAAATTCTTCACAAGCAGATCATCAATGTGGTATACACAGTAGCATCAGGATCAGCAATGTGGACACAGCAAAATAACACTATCAAACATACCGCGGAAGTCACTGGTGTATATAGGTTGTCCATATTTAGCAATGAAAAATTTAGTATATTTACCACATATCTGTGGCGTCATTCAAGCGATGTTTTTTTCTGGAACTGTATCAGTAGTGTTAAATAAAGATACTAAAGAAACGTTTATGCTGGTAGCTGATAAAAAAAATAACTGAAGTGTCTTACTGGTGGTGTCTGGAATTTGTCGCTGAAACACCTCAATTAAGTTAATTATAATAAATCAAACCCAGAGACTGGCACTATTGTATAAAATATGTAAACAAATATTATATAATGAAAAAAAAATATAGTCGATTTTAATCATATTTCAGAAAACATTCCAAAACAAGATGTGGACGCCTTAATACAATATTATAAATATTATCATAAAAAACTTTGGTGTATAAAAAAATGTTACAAATACTATACCAAAATACTTCGAGTAATATCATATTTACCGTTGTTAATGACCAGCTCTGGTATAATTTCAAGTGGCGCATCATTAAATCCGTTTTTGTTAATAATATCTGGTGTCGGCGTTTCTCTTGCAACAGCGTGTAAAAAAATTGAGCCTCGACTCACGACTAAAAAAAATGCTTGCAAAACAGCAAGTATAACCTATAAAAAATTACTTGATCAGATACGATCTTACTTGCGGGGTATAAAATATGATATGGACGATTTAATACGCGAGTTTCGTATTATTGACAGTATGTTAACAGATATTCTGCCAATGAGAGTTAGCAGGTATGAAAAAGATTATAATAAAATATGGGTTACAACAGTAGATGTTTAATTTTGTATAGCTTTAGAAATATCGTTATCAAATAAAATATCAACCATATTATCAATAAATGTCATCACATCATCTGCCCAACCCGCTATTCTCACATCATTTTCAGCCGCGAATAACCAAACTGATCCATATTTTGGTGATATATGATATCCAACGTTTTTTAATACAATCGCTTATTATTTTAGATTTTATACCAGTATAACCTGAAGCTAATTTGATGGAATTAAATCTCTTACAAAATCTGTTTGTCAGATCAAATCCAACATGTCGTATTGATGGTTTATAATAAGACATTATATATATTTCATTTGTTTAATATAACATTTTGTCTAAAACTATAAAAATAATTTCTAGAGTGTAATAGTAGTAGAAGTAATTGAGTGTTTCTATCTCAGAGACCCCCTACACTGACAAAACAAATTTTTGTCAGAAATATGTTAGAAAAGTCTATCATATAAAAGTTATCATTTTAAGCTAAAAACGGCTGCTGACAAAAATGCTAACGTATAACGTTTATTTTGGGGGGGGTAGGGGGTCTCTGAAATAGAAACCTCAAATTACTTCTACTACTTGATTTACGAAAATCGTGAAGGTTTAGGATTTATGTCACTTATTTGTCTATGTGAAAATAATCATGTATAGAAACCATGAGCGTACGTACAGATGTATACTTATATACCTGCATACATCAACATTGTATATACTGTTAGATAGGTTTTATTCACTAATTCAAACTTTGAATTGGCATAAAAATATTATACATAATTTGAAAGATTGAACACTTGGGGCAAGTAGCATTGGTAGGAAATGATTCATGTTAGCATACATACAGGTGTAAAATATGAACTTTTTTATTTTCCACTTTTACTCAATGTGAGTAGCACAGACATGTTTAGACCTAAGAAAAACCTATAAATTGATATCTTGTTTCCCAAAATGGATTGAATGTTTACGATTTATGTTGCTTATTTGGCTTTAAGATTTACGTGACGTTATGAGCACGTGCTCATGACGTTACGTTTGCTTATAAGATATCCATTTTGTGCTAAAATTGGAGCTATTTTAAAAAATATTAAGGTGGTCCACATGAGGCAAACAAATTAATATTTTTAAAGAATATAAAGGTATGCGTGAATAACCTTTATCTAGAATATCGTTTTGGTTCCCGTACGTTTGCCATGTGAAAAAATGATTTAAAAAATTAAGTCCGTCAGAATTAATTGGTACCTTATATCTACAACGGTCAAGTATTAACTACATCTAATCTGACGTTTTTGCTACAGTGAACGAATACAATAAGTTTGACATATACCACAGTGACTATATTTCCACAGTAACATGTATACGTATGGTATCATGAAAATAAACATTTAATTCGTTCTTAACGGGCGTATGTTCGCCAAAAACCGCAAATATCCCCATATTTATGCATCGACAAAAGACCTCACAAACTACCAGCACAATTGAGAACATGTTTATCTTTTGACAGTAGTTGCTTTTTTAAACCCATCTAACACATACGCAAATTTCAAACATATTTTCCTTAACTAAAAGACAAATAAGATAAACCGTGTTCTTAACGATTGTAGGACAGAAAGTCACAGCCAAAAGTTAAAACTCTGCTTTTTACAGTTATGAAAGAAGTGTAGGAGAAAACGTCACACGACAACAAGTCACAATTGTGATTTTCAGTTTTTAAAGAGGTGTAGGATTAAAATTCACATGACAAAATGTCACAATTAATTTTGTTAGAGTTATGAAAAGACGTAGGTCAACAAGTCACAAAATGACTTATGTAATTTTGAAGTCTTCTTACTACATGAATGAAGACCATGATTTTCACACTCCCTTTCCTACTCTATTCGACAATTATTAATATTCAACTTTTAAGGTTAAAATGATAAATTCATATTTACTGATTATTTTCTTAGCTTTTTTAAATAAAAATACTTGACGTTTAAATGTCGCCTGTCAATTGCATTATTTTTGCCTTTTTCCTGATCGCGTTTAGGGACATTCTGAATACTTAGATGCGGGTAATTAAATATAGAAGAGGCGCATGAAGAAAGTCGAAACAGAACAACATCAAAAGGCAGTTTAAGGTTTTATTTTATTAACTGTGTGTAAAAGATAATGGAGTGATGATACAAATAATACGGTGTATCTTTTAATTGCTATGATCATTTTAAATAGCATTTAATGTTTTAAATCCTTTTGTAAACTATATTCCACCATTGTATGAATTCACAATCTCGAACTCTGTCAAACCTCTTCAGAGTATGAAATAGTAATGTGAATCATACACATGCAAGATACAAAATTATTAAAATGGGCATTGAACAAATTTAAAATGCAATATTTGTTGGTATTATTATTTATTGTTTCCCATTGGATGAATCAGTTCAATAGGCAACTTCTCAGATCCTCAGTTGAAGACTAGATTTCGGTTTCCAGCTGACAATGACACGGAACAAAATTAAACTGAATGCGGATAATCTATTTAACATCTTTCATTATATAGTCATTGTTCTTCTATAGAAACATAATTATGGAAGATATAGCTATTACATTCAATGAAGGAAGGAAGGAAGAAAACAATAATAATGTACTTGTATAAGCGAGATACAATCATAAGTACATATATCATACGTCAATGATATGTTCCTTACGTATGTACTCCTTCTCTCTCTCTCTCTCTCTCTCTCTCTCTCTCTCTCTCTCTCTCTCTCTCTCTCTCTCTCTCTCTCTCTCTCTCTCTCTCAATAGAGTGTGGAAAATATTTAAAATAGACAAATTCAGATTTTGTTTCCAGACATTAAACTGAATTCTTTCTTTGTAACAACATGTACATACTTATGATGTACATATAAGATAATACTGTTTTCCAAGTTTATACGCAACAAGAAATATAACTTTAAGATATATCACGGAGCAAATGGGAAAGCACCATGTTCAGGTTATTACAGAAATAAAAAATCATCACAATTAAATTCTGGTATTTCTGTAGAGAGATAGTATGTTTCTGTTTTCTTACATCGGAGTTTTATTGTTTATGCAAATATCCCAATTGTGTGAAAACATGTTGTTTGAGAGTTATTCGTATACGACATAAAACAGCTCTGGTGGCCTTGTGGTTAGGGCGTCCGCCTCGGATGCAGGAGGTCGTGAGTTCGAACCCCGGCCGAGTCATACCAACGACTTATAAAAATGGTACTGACAGCTGCCTCTCTAGGCGCTCAGCATTAAGAGGTTAGTGTTAGGACTGGTCGGTCTGGTGTCACGATAATATGACTCGGTGGGACATGATGCTACTCGTCTGCGGGCATGATGCCCCAGTGCTAGACATCATTATAAACTGCCATACTGCAATATGACTGAAAAATTGTGAAAGCTACGTTAAAAATCCAAATCACACACACACTCACATGAATTAAAATGGAAAAAAATACATGGTATAGTTTACAGAATCGGAAAACATGACAAATGCTGTACCAAATTCTGATATATTCAAATTTCTTTTAAAGATTTTAATCTAAATGATAATAGCATTAGATTCATATTTATGTAAGTCGCACATGTGATTGACCCTTTTCTTTATGCTAGGCTAAACTATGCTCAGTGCAAAATAAAATAAATAAAAATAAGGTATGCTCAGTGCAAAATAATATAAATAAAAAATGTTAAAAATAACTTTGAGGAATAGGTCGTTTATTATTATTATTATTATTATTATTATTATTATTATTATTATTATGAATGATTATATTTGTTTATCAACACTATAAGTACATATAAAAATAATGTCATGATATTATTCAGACTTTTCAACCCGATCTTCTCTTCCAAGTCAATATAAAGAACATTCACCCAGCAGTGATAGCCTAGTTTTGATTTTTATCAGGAAAGGCAATTCGTCCGAAACGCGTATTGTGAAAGTGGTCCATTATTTCTAAGTTTGCATAACGCAAGAAGTGGCTATAGCTTTAATGTATTTGTATTTAGATTTAATGTGTTGATATCCATACAGCTATTTTCAAATACAAACACCTAACCATCTATCCATGTGTCATTTCATAGTCTGGTATGGTGTCGCACATGATAATACTGTATAACACGACACAGTATATTAATGAACCATTGCACAGCGATTCCAGGACAAAAGCCCCATAGGAAGAAACCCCATGACAAGGGTTGGATAAAATCCACCTAGGACAAAAGCCACCTTGGGTAGGACAAAAGTCCATTGATCTTTGATATTTACAGTATTCTAATTTTTATAGAACTGTTTATGTATTTGATTGAGATCATAATTATTTATTTATTTATTTATTTATTTATTTATTTATTTATTGTAACTATATTTACTGTTTTATAAAATGGTCTCCTTTGAACTCTTCAGTAAATTTGTATAGCGTGTACTGTAATGTGTATCTTGTGTAATGACTACAAAACAATTTAATAAAAGTATTTATATAATTTTTCATACAATACGTTCATATTTTTATAAATATTTTACAAAATAATCAAATTTATTAAACTCGTCTGTGTATCTCACACGAGGCTTCAAATCATTTCTACAAAGAATAATCCAACATGACTAATATATCTAAGCACATTCGTCTACTCATTTTAATACCGAATTAAACCCACAAAACCCAACAAATTAACGCTTTCAATTGCACAGCGTATAATGCAATCTTGCCGCAATCAGATTAATATAACTATACAAACGAATTAGTGAATTACCCACTTCACCTTGGATAACTACAGTTGTCAACAATTAATTGTTTAAACATGTCTAAGTGTAGAATTATTTTATTAAAAATATCAGGCATGTACTAAAAGATTCTATTTTAACAATTATTTTACTTGAAAAAAATATTTCTTATTTTAATTAAACACCAACAGTAATTGTGTAAAAAAATTGCTGAGATTCACAGGAAATAATTAAAACAATGAAAACCATAATACAATTATTTATTGTCAGAAATGTAAATGGGAGTGGGTTGAAGCTTTTGTCCTGCACCTGAGTGACTTTTTTCCTACGGGGCTTTTGTCTTACCCGTGCCAAGGGGCTTCGGTCCCAGGGGACTTTTGTCCGTTCCCCGTGCACGGCATAACACAGCACATTATATCGTAATAAAATAGCATATCTCATATCAAAGCATACAAATTTGAGTAAATCATAAAATAGCATATCATTGCTCATTATGGTATGGCATAGCACAGCACATTATAGAATGGCATACTGCACAGCATAGTATATGACAGTACATCATAATAAAATAGCATATCTCACATCACAGTACAGAAAAAGACGGTAAATCATAGACTAATATCATTTCACATTATGGCATAGCACAGTACATTATAGAATAGTAAACTGCATAGCATAGCATAGCACAACATAACACAAGAAATCACAGAATAACATATCATAGGACATTATGGTATGGCATAGCACAGGGCATTATATAATAGCATACTGCACAGTATAGCATAGCACAGCATAACTCAATAAATCATAGAATAGCATCATTGCCCATTATGGCATGGCATAGCACAGCACACTATAGAATAGGATACTGATCAGCATAGCAAAGAACAGCATAACACAAGAAATCACGGAATAGCATATCATCGCACATAGCAGCGGGGGATGGGGGTGAATCCTACAAATTCTAGAGGGGTTATTTCGCAAAAATAAAGCTTCCTACGAAAATGAAAATACAAGGTCAATAACGCTAAACCGAGACTTCTAACCTACCGAGACCTCTAACTGGGTTAGCAGGGGGAGGGTGAATCTTACAAATTTTAGAGGAGTTATTTCGCGAAAATAAAGCTTCCTACGAAAATGAAAATACAAGGTCACCGAGACTTCTAACCGACCGAGACGGTCCCTTACCTGTATACGGCAAAAATATTTTCCCACGCTATGGCTGACACCGTGTGAATCAGGCCAAGTGGGGTCGCGTGCTTTTGTTATGTGTGTCAAGCGGCGACAACTCCTGCTGCATTAACGAGTATGTGTGTTGTTGTGTTGATGGCGAGTGAGCGGAAAAGGTGACAGTCAACCAAATATTTTATCGAGACCAATTCGATATCGTTACCTAGGATCATGTAAATTTTATCGTGATAAATCCACGAGATAACTATTATAATGGACTCAATTTATTATAGCCCAAGAGGATATTAGACAGGTAGAGAAGCGATTAGTAAACTTGCTGATGCAGCAAATTTCACACTTTCTTTTGCTGCAGATTGGTTAGCACCACGGGCAACATGGCAAATTTATCTACCACCACCTAACAAAATTCAGTACGCACATTTTGATGTCAGCACTTCCAATGAAGTTCATCAGGCAGATATTTTGTTTTTACCACACGATACTATTAAAATTGGTAGACGTCAATCACGCACATACAAATACGCGTTGACTGTCGCTGACGTTGCAAGTGGATATAAAGAAGCAGAAGCATTATCAACACAGCCAGCAGCTGAAGTTGCATCTGCGTTGGAATAAATTTATCAACGAGGACCCTTGCGATGGCCACAGCTGCTACAGGTTGATGCTGGCAAGGAATTTATTGGTGTAGTAGCATCTCTAATGAAACAAAATAACGTCAAAATCAGACGAGGGCACACAGCAATTCATCGCCATCAGGCAATCGTTGAGCAATTTAATCGAACACTTGATGAGCGATTGTTTGGATATCAATACACACAGGAAATATCCCTTAACAAAGTTCATTCGGACAAGAGATCTCGTGAATGGGTTGCAAGACTACCAAGTGTGATAGCCGCGCTAAACAACAAAATTACTCGTGGAATTTCTATGAAACCCATCAATGCGATCACAAAAATCACATACCAGTGCAACGACGTGGCACTTTCTCAAAACAACCAGTACTAGGTAATGTGACTGTCAGATATTTATATGAACCTGGTGAACTGGAAGGTGGTAAAAAAAGAGCAACTGATCCTATTTGGTGTGTGACCACACATAAATTTCCAGCGTGGTAAGATCCATGGGTAGACATGCAATCTACAAACTAGATTCAGTTGCTCCTCGACGTGGATTTGTACCTGAATAATTACAAGTAATTCCTGAAGATACACAATTACCACCGCCTTCACTTCTGTGAAAGCAGGACACCAGCTCCCCTACGTCGATTACACTCAAGACAGGTCAGCATCACATTTTCGCGTGTATGGCCGAGACTACTATTAATTCTATCCACGGTAAACTGTCGTGGGTCATTAGAAGAATACTGCCAAAATATTGCTGTGTTTCAGCATAGCGCAGCGATTATTTTGTTGTTTTTTCAGCGTCGTGATAAATTCAATATCAAGATCAAAGTCTCGCTTACGTTTTTTGTCAGATCGCTGATAACCAGCTAATTTTTTCCTTGCCATATCATCGCCATTGCTAGCAGTGGTTTTTTGAGTCGTTGCGCAGTCTATGATAACCCTCCTTAGCTGAGACATTCTTCTAACTCTCGACACTGCTAGATAAACTAAATTTGACCATTCGATCCGATCATCGACAATACAGATATTTGTATCAGAAATAGTTAATCCTTGTGACGAATGAATCGTTATAGCATATCCTAGAGTCCATGGAGGTTTATCCATCGTTAACGCGCTCTCAACAGCACTCACAGGAACAACAACAATATCATTAAGAACGAGTTTTTGTTTCTCATTAATTCCAGAAATCTCAACTTCAAGATTTTGTTTGCGTGTATCTGCTGGTCGATAACACAATGGCACAGGTAAATCTGAAAACTTTTCTTTATGTAACAGAAATAATTGCTATTGAAGTGTATCACGAACTATCTTCCGATTTGCAACTATCAAATCAGTAGGCCTCCACAAATTCCAAACTCACTCATCACAGTCTCTGGAAGTACTTCACTCATTATTTCACATTGAATCTTATCTGGCTGCAGTCTGATTAACTTTTCAAACTCTTTCAGCGGTTCGTCAATAGCTATATATCATCAATTATCTCCTCATAATTATCTACGAACTTTTTCAGCCATTCATGCGGAGATGATCCAACAAAGGTTGGTGGTTGACCATGATCGCCGCACATGATAACAGCATTATTCCGAGTCATTAACCAATCAAGAAATATTTTTAATACCTCCACGGATACCGTGCATATTTCATCCCAGATAATGATCTTAGGAATATATTTCTCACCCATTCGCTCAGGAGTCCATGCATCTCTTTTACATCTAAAAGAGCTGTGATAAGTATGAGATCTAACTCCTCGTTCGTTCATTTTTCTGGCAAGTCTATGTGTGGGTGTCAAGACAACCATATCAAAATTCCGAAATAATTCAATCGTACGTGTTGTTTTACCAGAACCTCCAGGTCCATTGAGATAAACTGTTTTATGTCTGGCCACAGGATCATATACCGATGGTACTGATGAAAGGTTTGACATCTGTTCATTTTTGTAATCTTTCCTTAGATTCAAAGTCGGTGGATTCATAATAACTAAAAAAAAATTTCTCGTTTTACTCTCCATTCGCCCCATGGTGAGTCAAACGCCGATATGCAATTGATTTAACAATTCTGCATTTTTTATTGATATAAAATGATTCCGTGGCGACTCTAACCGCGGCATTAGGAAATTTGTTTATCATCGATGATAAGTTTATCGAAGCATAAATGAGTAAACTGTGCTGAGTCACCATCAGTGTAGCTCACAATTGTACCTAATTTAGGTCCGTCAGATATTGAAGCATTATTCGGACTTATAAATGTGCCTCTCTCTGTTGTATCAGCAATAATAAAATTGAGTTCGGCATCGTCGATAATTAATCTTGTGCGATGTCGATCATGATCAAATGAACCACCCTGAGTAAATTTACCAATTATTTTTCTGCCAAGATCTTTTGCAAGTTTATTTTCGATATTGGTATCGTCCGGATTTTCATCGGGGGAATATTTCTTCTGTTGTGGTAACCAAACTTGTTTGTGCGGACGATATGATATAATTGCTTCACTTACAACCAACGATATCAATATTTTGACATCAAGCATATATCGTAATAAAACTATTGGAGCCCAACCACGTTCTCTGAAATGTCCTACAAACCAAACAGCGACAACTGGATGAAGATTTTTCGATGCAAACTCGAATGACCCAATACATGCAAATCCAGCTAAGTCAAAATCTGGTAAGGGTCCATTTATCGCAACTCTTGTCATCTCGAGTGTTGGATGTCCAAATCGCTTAAAGTATTCAGAACACTCTCCCATTCCAAGAAACCTTCCAGGATAACATGCAACTATATCAACTGAGATAACATCCTTATAATCGTATTTAGTATTCCACAATCCACCGTGTCCGTATTCCACACAACTGTGTTGGACATCCTCAGGAAATTCCAACCGTGTTGGGTTCCATAAATTCTCCTTCTGAGCAAAGTGAGCAGCAACTGACGGAACGGTGAAGCAATTACTGAGTAATCGTTCAACATCATCGGTATATTTCAACGCAAGATTTTTCATTTCGTTATAAAGAGATTCTGCACGATAAATATCTCCATTAGACCGTAAAACTGACCATAATTTACAGATTCTGAACTTTGAAATAACCACACGGATACAGGTTTGCTCTTACTGAAATTCTTGATAAAATCAAACATATCACTGTTATAAAATTTAATAGTTCGATGTCGTGGAAATATTGTTACGTCCGATGTCCACGCGTGCGCGTTATGATCAACGACATCTATCGAAGCGCCGTTATTTTTATATTTCGATTCGCATAAAATCTCTCCTGTTAGTGTCTTCACTCTTATTGGAAATCTTAATTTTGTTTCCATCTCAGCAACGTCTTTGATCGTATTACCATGTTCCTTGACACGTTCAGCCTACTCATTTATGTTTTCTCGTCTTAGATCCGTTAAGCAGTTCCACGCATCGCGTTTGTAAAGTGTTCTGTAACTCGCTCAGCTACACAATTTAAGCGAAAAATTTTCATCGGCAGGAGGTCATCAGCACTAGGATTATCATTCAGCGGATATATTGCATAAACAACCACGTCACAGGATTTGCTCGCTCATAATAAGGTCTATCATTTCCAGTCAGTATTCCTGGTCTGGAAATTTTACTTAATTTTACAACTTCTCCAGTGTGATGAAATCGAACAGCGTCACTCTTGTCACGGATAATCCAAATGTCATCTACCGCGGCGGTATCTAACTCTAAGATATATTTTATTCTAAGAATATATCTTTGTTCGTCGAGATAATTAATAATTGTCATTGCTTGCTTGTCATTCATTGTAGCATTAACGTCTTGCCTAATTCTGAATGTTGACCACACAAGAGCTGTACCATCTTTGCGAAATTCTCTCTTGGCTTCACCGATACTCTGTCAAAATCAAATCTAGCTCTAGAGCGTTTAATCGCAGATAATCTCGTAAATTCCTCCATTGTTATAATTAAGGCAAATATATATTTAAATTAAAGTTTAATTTAAATATATAATGATTCAAGCAAATAATAATTGTCAGTGGTTGATGATTGGTTCTGCAACGCCTTGTAATCGGGCTTGTGTAAGTGAATTCTGTGGATATCAAATGCAGATTGTGCGACGAGGAAGTCTAGGACCAAAGCCGTGTTTAAAATGTAACGTCGGAGTCAGGGGTCAAACGCAGTTGTGCGTAGAATGCGGCGGTAAAATACAGAGCTTTAAAACGGTATTACGATTAAAAAAATAACGCCGGCAACAGCATTGCTGGTGATATATCTCCAATGAAAAGACTATCTCGCTAGATTTTCGGGTTAGAGTATCCCATTTATTTTTTCTAGTAATAAAAAAATAATTAAGACAAATAATATTACTATATAAATGGAGCACAATGAATTGGTAAAGCATCCCATCACCAAGGATTATGATGCATCGCGTGCTGGTATCATCAGGACCTGTCGACGACAAAGACCAGTCGGTTCGGTTGACAATGCTGATTATCTTAGATTTACTGTTGGGAAAAGGTATCTCTGTCACAGATTTGTGTAAAAGTGTTTTCACGGACTGATCAAAGATGGATTTGTGATTGATCATATTGATTAAGATCCAAAGAACAATTATTTGAGTAATTTACAGGCTATTACACAAAGTCAGACCTCTGCACGTGGAGGTACTGGGAAATATGATAAATTTCCAAGAGCTGTTATATCTGTGAACGTGGATAGTGGCGAAAACTTCTAATTTCCATCGATAAATGCAGCTGGTAAATATTTTGATAATTACACGAATTCATTACACCGTGTCCCAAATACTATAACCAAATCAGCATTTTCATAGAAATAAAAACAAAAAAAAAAAAATTTCAGTACTGCACACCGCAAGAACTGCCAAGGGAGATAACTCCAACACCAGTGAAGATTAAAGAGTAATCTCACTTGTATTTTATAACAAATTACGCTTACAAATAGAATTATTTTTGTTGTTGGCTTTTTGTGTTTTTCCAAAAAAACATTATTCTTGTTATTCTGACTTTGACAGGTTTCTTGCCCTCCCCGATTTTGTCAGTGATAATAGTTAAGAAAAAAGATAAAAATAGACAAACCAAGATGTAAATCCAGGTGAGCTATTTTTGGATTTCCAAATATTATATAAAACTTACATTCAGACAGAACTGAACGGCTGATGGAAAGGTAAGTTTAGTTCGATTTTCAAAATTTTAAGGGCAAAAACCCCAGCCCGTTTCTAATTGTTTCTATTAGAGAAATCAAAAAGTCTCTGGAAAAGTCATTATTTTGTGGTCCATAATCGATGAAATTTTACTGACAAACGGTGAAATCAGACTCAAAAACAATGATTTTCCCAAAGATTTCTTAACTTCTCTAATAGACTCATTTAAAGAACGAGGTCGGGGTTTTGGCCTCAGAATTCCAAAAATATGGACTGAAAAACAGTGATTTTTTCCATAAAATTGCATTAAAATGATATTTTTTTTTAAACAAGAGATCTGACCAGAAAACAGGAAGTGTAAAATATTATAAATCTTTCAACTTCTCACGCTTTAGTTCGATCTTTTTGCAGTTTAACATTTTCATCTATGACATCTTTCTAACTTTACAATAATTATTTTTTATTTTCATTTTAAACAGATATTTATTATATAATGAATTCCGATAATATTAATGCAATTATTTCTGCGATAAAAAATTACATGATGATGATATAGAACTTTCTGATCAGCTGGATCCTGAAAAAAAATCACAAATGATCTTGAAATATTAGAAGAACGAAAATACGACGGAAGATACACACTAGCAGCTGAAAACAGGTTTATTAAATTGCTCCAACAAGCGATGAGGCAATCGCTACTTTATGTTCGATGATTATAAAAATGTCGGGAAATTCGTTTCACTCGCAAACGCGATTGAAAAAGTTAGATCACAGTTATCACGCGAATGCGGAAAAAAGAAGATTGAGTTCACGTGTAAGACAGTTGAAAAATTTGATGTATGAATATAAAACCCCTGACGGAGTCTTTGACTCTGTCCCTGATAAAATGGGGGTGGGTGGGTCATGAAAGTGAAAGTGAAAGTGAAAGTTGTAACACCGAATAATATTTATTTTGTTTGATTTAGATTTATTTTTTATTTTTTATTCTGATTATTTTTTAGAAGATTTCAGGTCAGGATCTCACACATACAATCTTAATATAAGAGATTCATTTCTTAAATCAATCAAGTGTCCACTTTGGTCAGTAAGTCTAAAATGTATCCGTGATAACAGCGGATTAACATATACTGACACAATTAAAAATCCAGGAGGTACTTCGGGGGTGAGTGAATATAGGATATATCCCAGCTGTGCCTGCATGGAGTTTTCAAGATCTACTTGATGGCTGCCATCGATTACATCACATACAAGATTAACTGCGATTGTTGATGCAATATTCACAACATCTGGTGATACATAACGACCACCACAGTCTGGATCATTATTATGATTAAGAATACTTGAAGGAGGGGATATTTTTCTCCATGCGGCGACGATTTTGGGATAGTATTCATCGATAATATCATTGACGTATTTCTTCAGCTCGTTAAATCCTGGTATTATGAATTTTGGTAATTCTGTTTCTGTGATCTCATAATGTTTTAAAAATAATGGTTTAATTGTGTCTCTGTCTGAAATTTTTTCATCGATATATTCTGTTCCAAAATTAACCACACTGACATACTTGAGGTCGGATGGAACCTGGTTTAGATATTGTATCGTTCAATGATTTGTTTTTTCAGATTGTCGTTGGGTCACTCCTGCAATAGTTTTGAAATAACCGTCGTAAATGCTTGGATACAACTTGGTATTCAGCCTTAATGACGTAGGAAAATGAATTAATATAAGGTTCATCGATAAATGTAGTTCCATCTTTGTGAATGCCATATAATACTCTTACTAACTATGGAAGTACTTCACTTTCGCATTCAACACCAGAAATATCAGTGCCTTGGATAAAATCGCAACGTTGAGGTGGTGGTATCGTTGAAGGTGCTGGTGGTGGCACTTACGGCCATCCTAACACAGTTCTGATCTATGATTGATATATATCTACGGCATAATCTGGTGTTGATATTTCTATCGCGGTTGATAATGTTGGCTCGTGAACCGTAATAGCGATTTTGGATTCTTTTCCTGTGATAGATTTAATCCTGTGTTGGAATTCACTGTTGATCTGTTCTCTTTGATAACTGTCCGTAGGAATACCTACAACTTGCCAATCGGGGGTTCCATCAGGTGTATTTTTATACGCAAATACTAATGAGTTATTTGATTGCAACCCACCGTGTGACTTTGATCTAATATTTGGCCAGCTGTAATATACTCGCAATTGTACTAACGCTATTTCTTTGGCTGGAATTGCCGTTGGAAAGCTAACGTCAAACTCAGGATTGGTTGAGCTTTCTGATTTCATCGTGGTTGTTGGTGGTGCTGTATTAGCGAGGATCTGTTCTAGTAATTCTTGTGACATTATTATTTACTTCCTGATTTAACTTATGGATCTTTGTCGTTAACTATGTCCTTGTCTAAAGACAAGGAGGTTTGGTTTCCAGTTGCTTCATAATAAACCTTAATCATTTCTGCGAATTCCTGATCTGATATTATTCTATCGTTGAGCCTTGATGATATCAGCGATGATTATTTGGCGTGTGCGTGTGTTGCCACTGATAACAACGTTGTATATTCGTGTAATTTATCAGCCGCACACGTAGATATCTTTTTTTGCAATGATATTAAGAACACCATCAACACCAGTTCCTGTTACTGGTGCTATTATGTATGTGGCTCAAAATGATCCGATTATAGTTGTTGTTCCAGCGAATACGGCAGATGCAGAATATACTATTATATTAGTAACAACGATACGTCTACGGTATTGTTTTTTTGTTTTACTGTATACTCATCAATGATATTTTTCAGTTGGGTCTGCAACAAACACACTTGTTCATATCTGTAATGTTCCGCTGCAACAATGTCAATCAATTGGTTCATTATATAATTGAAGTAGGTGGTAGTTTAGCGACTAACTCAAGACACCAATAGTACAAAATGACGAGGCCTTTTTCTTCGGGTTCCACCACAAATATTCCCTTGTCGTTTTGATCTAATATCACTAACATAGATCCAGACGGAATTAGGTCTGGATAACGCCGTGAAATTGTAGTAGATATTGTTTATGTTGAAGTGCCGAGTATTGAAATTCTGTATATGCCGGTAACCTCAGCGCGATGTTTGATGGATTTATTGAGTGGTGTCCATAATGCTGATCCAGACGCTGCTGTATGTACTACATCATCGGTAATCTTTTTATGACAGAAAGCTTAATGTCGATGACTGCTGGATTTCCAAAAACTTCATTAATGTCTCTATTTGTGTTCCTACGAAAATTTACAAACACGGTTACATGAATAGCGTATTCAGATCTAAATGTGGTCATTCCATCATTGATTTTCATTAACGAGGTCATCATCGGGACGTTGCTATTCTCGACGTATTTCTTCGTTGCGGCGTCATCGTTTGATTCTGGTTCTCAAAGACAAGTAATTTTATTATTAGCCATATTGAGAGAACCAGTCATTGTATCACCGGCGGATAGTAAACAATTATTGATCTCAGTTCTGATCGTGTTGTTGTTGCTGTCTACGTATCTTTTTTTGCCACATCATCGTCTGATTTTGGTTCTCTCACATTGATAATTGTATTTCTGCTTATGTTGAGATCGCCATACATAATATCTCCAATACTTCTGATGCGTCCAATAATCTCTTCCAAGGGGGCCCCGAGTGGTCTAAAGCGCTCACCGTTACGGATCACTGACATCTCACCTCTGTCTGCGTGGGTTCGAGTCTCGAGCTCGGCCAATGTGGGTATGTGAGAAAGCTTGCCAGTAGCTTCTCGTCGTGTTATGACCATGTAGTTCAATTACTTGTGTGTTAAAATTTGAATTCTTTTTATTCCATTTTTAAATCATTGTATATTATTATTATGATGATGATGATTATGTTCACGGGATCTGACGTTTTTGAAAGAAACATCGTGTTTATTTAGAACGTAAATATGACTCTCGGCTGGCGTAAGCATTATTTTAGATTGCCGACTGGATAAACAACCGGCGTAAACGATTGGTCATTTTTCTAATGTTACGTATCGGCTCGTTTAAAGTAACAAAGAAAAGAGTGACTACAACAAGCTTTGTAAATTTTAACAAAAATAATTTATTTCACTAGAAAAAAAGGTGAAAAGGTAAATATATGAAACAAGACTTACGATTTATGAAGAAGATCCAAAAATTTGTTCTAATGTTGTGAAAACACATAAATCCTGTGAATAAACAGTTCTAATTTGATACAGTCTGAATCTCAGTTCCGTTCCAAGATGGCGGATGATGACGTCAGATGAAGGCTAACACAAAATGTCCAGAATTTTCACTGTGAATCAAAATTTGTATTGTTCTGCTCCAATTTAGAAATAACTTCAGCAAATGTCTTTGTCCAAAGCCAGTAGTGTTGTTCTCCAGGGAAAATAATTATTTAGAAAGTAGATGAAATACAGCTACCACCACTAACAATGCACATGTTGTTCCTCATACGTACGAATGAACAACTCTTTCCAGCACAGAAATAACTTTTAAGGTATTAGAAATTCTATAAGATGTTATGCTGTGACCCTTAACTTATGACTGACTACGACTATCTACGACTACGACTGACTATTTCTTACAGGTAACTGAGCATTTAAAACAAGCTAATACGTCATTTCATGTACACATGCACGGAGAACACGTGTGATTTCGAAATCACATTTGGGTATTACAAAACGTAAACAAGTAATGACGTGATCACAGCCAATCATTTACATAGCTCGTCCTGACTGTTTACTTGCAACGACAAAACTATCATACAAAAATCGTGCTTACACGAGTCACATTTACGTTTTAAATAAATACAATGTTTCTAACACTATTAGACCCTGCAAACATAATCATCATCATAATAATAATTACATTTAATGAAATAAAAATAAAATAAAAATGAAACAAAGAACTAGAAGAATTTAAATTTTAACACATATGTAATTTAACTACAGGGTCGTAACACTAAGAATATGTGATTACATCGTGTACTGCGATTGTTAGATGATGAAATAACCACGCGTTCTTCGTGCGCGTACATGAAATGACGTTTTAGTTTAGTTTAAAAACACTAAGGTCCCTGTGAAATAGTCAGAGTCGTTTTAATACCTTGAGAAGAAGGTATTATTTTTCTTGTGCTGGAAAGGGTTTAATTTTCTTTACATCTGTAGAGCTCGAGATGTGTTTTGTTATAGATGACAGCTATAGGAGTTCATCTACATTTTAAATAATAATTTATTCCCTCTAGAACTAAACAAATGGTTTAGGACAAAGACTTTCAGTGAAATTCATTCTAAATTTGAACAGTACAGTACAAATTGTGGTTCAACGTGAAATTCTGGACATTTGTGTAAAGACTTCATCTGACGTCATCATCCTCCATCTTGGAACCAACTTGAGATTCAAACTCGATTCAGTTAGAACTGTTTATTGATAGGACTTATATATTTTCACATTTCTAGGATAAATGTTTGGATTTTCTTCACAACCGTAAGTCTTATTTCATATTTTCACCTTTTCACCGTGTTTTCTAAGGAAATAAATTATTTTTGTTAAAACTTACAAAGCTTGCTGTCTTCATTCCTTTCTTTTGTTACTTTTAGACGAGCAGATACGTATCAATGGGTCGGTGGTTCTTTCTGGGGTGTTTCCTGATTCTTCCTTCACCATTAATACTGCCTGCCATGTATAGCCTATCTTGTGCTGAAAAATGGCGTTAAACCCTACAACAAAAATAATCTCTCCCATAAGTGTTAAGATTGATTTCTCCGAGTTTTTAATTTTACCGTTTTTAGCAAACACCACTAAATTATCTTCGGTTGCATCTGGAACTCGCAGAATAATATCTATCAACAGGATATTGCTCGTCTTTAATCGTCCTTTTTGATCCTGAAAAACAACAACTTCATTTTGGTCCACATCTGCGAAACGCAAAAGATTAAGAAGCTCATCCTTGACCTGGTCAAGGGTTGCATACTTGGATAATTCACTTTGAGGCTTGATACTCCAAGAAGATCTTCCGAAAATAGCTACATTGTATATTCACTGGTATCCGTTTAAAACATTGGACGAAGATGTATACTCGTGCACAACTTTATGAGCGGTGTCCCTAATGATGTCGAAACAGCGTCGAGCATAGCGAGTACTTCACGGCCACATATTGGCGGATCAGTTATTGTCTGAGTTGATATTGTTGAATACCAGACGGGAGTGTTTTGAAGTCCGCCAACATATTTTAAAAATTCATTCGGTTGTGCAAGTCCATACGAATCAAAATAAACAACTCCACGTGGGTCAATCGCGTATGCAACCCAGTGAGTACCTGGACCAGAACTTCCATCGAGATTAATAATACCGGTTTCAACACGGTTTGGTTGTTTTGGAAATTGATCACGCATGAAAACACCTCTGAAATGTTTGATGTTTAACTTTTTAGCAGCATCAAATAAATCAAAATTGGACATAGGAAGCATCAACGATGTGTCCCGGGCAGTCTCAGACCTTTATTGACAGTACCATGAATGAGGGATTCTTGGCAGTCTTAGACCCAATCCTGCAACGGATCGGCTTTTTTTTTTTGGAAGTCTTTATTCCGTGACCTGTTGCTTTCTTTAATGCCATCCCAGCGGCAGTTACAACAGCACCAAGTGCAGCTGCTTTTGCAACAGATGGGGCTGCAGAGGCTATCAACGCTGGTATAGCTGCAAGAAGTGGAAATATACCGCCCGTCTTGGCTGTGTCTTTAATGGCACCCGCAGAAAGATTAAGTCTAACACCAGTCGCCGATTGTTTGGCGTCGTTGATGTGCCTGAGATGACGTTCTGTCAATAATGATTTATTTGGACCACCCGCGATCTGTTCTGATGTTAGCGATAATTTTATTTCACAGTTCCTTTTGATACTGATTGTAGCTTTTTAATCTGACCTGGGGTCAGACAGACACTAACATGATGATATGACATTATAATATCATAGACGATTTAATTCCTAATCGTGCAAAAGATCACGAGTGATCCAATAGCATCAGTAAGTCTCATTCGTCCACCAACACCTTCAAACAACATTGGTTTGTCTGAGAGTATAACAGCGATTGCTCTGTAATTAGCAATAGCTCAACGACAGATTGTTGTAAAATCTAGTTGTGATATTTGTAGACCAGAATCAATATTTTGATCACGTCCCATGAATGTCATCAAACGATGATATGCACGTGCTACATGATTGTTATCAAACTTTAATAATATATCTTTGGATGGTTCTTGATGTCCATTTATTCTCACATGGGCGCCCGCACAATTTTTGGCGGGGGGGGGGGG
>JAECUM010014203.1:0-15217 GCA_016617855.1 Megalonaias nervosa | reverse complement strand
ATATATAGTTCAGATTTGTGAATATCTGTAACCCAAAATTGAAAGGTTGTGATCCACGTTCTGTAGTTCAGTATATAACAATTCTCAACTGAGAGATTGTGTTCCACGTTCTACAGCTCAGTATATACCTCTTGCGGCTTGAGAGGCTGTGATTCACGTTCCACAGCTGCGTATATAACACTTAACATAGGTAAGACATGATGTCTATCAGACAGAAAATGTCTGCCTTTTTTTTAAAGCACAAAACACTTAAATGTCCGTTGAATTCATGAAGGCAATCTAACTGATTTCATTCAGGAGACATGCAGCTAAAGGATATTCTGCAATTGGTTTGGAGAAGCCTTCGAGAATAATCATTATGTATCATCAAATCTAATACTAACTTCCAAAAGCTCAAAGGTCTAGCCTAAAATAACAGAAGATTATTCTTCAAATCAAGACAACAACGCTGAATGTTTTCTTTTCTTTCTACGAATTTTTTAATCTTGACTAACATTGGTCAGCACAGCTGGTGTGAAACTGTATTTTGCTACGTATCAGTGTTAAACACTAAGCATGAAATGTTTGTTGAAATAAAATGTGCACAAATTATAAAGCCCTTAGGTTTACTGGGTAATATAATCTCTAAACCTTATGTAATGTCTTTTATTAAATATACTTGTTTATCAAGGATATTAAGCTCATGAGTAGCGTTGATAACCCATCAATTTGACTATTTTTCAGTATCTAAAGTCAAATGCCCTTTACACAACTGCTTGGATATTTATTCTAATAAGCCAATTTGTTATTGTCAATAGCTGAAATAGGCCTATTTTTTTTGACCTAGACGCTACATTTGCAATCTCTATTGAATAACTGCCGACAGCATTCCACATAATCAGGCACTGAGGATATTCAGAATTTGCTCCGACAATGAAACATTCCAAAATAGATTTTAAAAATTATCTGCAAATTGGATGAACCGAGGGTACGACAAAGACTTGATAGTGGAGGCAAAACGAAATGCTAAACACACAAAACTCAATGACGTACTAAAATATAACGAGAAGGAAAAGGTTGATCGGATACTATTTATCCTGACCTACGGTCCAGACAACCCCAACAAGGTAAAATCACACATAAACACTGGTCCATCGTGTAATCTTGTGACGCACTCAGTTCATCCTCCCGAACAAACAACTAGTAGCCTATCGTAGGCCAAAAACCTCAGAGACATTCTAGTCAGAGCAAAGCTAACGCCAATCTCATGCCAAGACCCCAAAAGGAAATCTGGAGCCAGTGGTGATAAAAGGCGCAAAGCATGTCAACATATAATAGAGACCAACGCATTCTGTAGAGCAATTGAACAAACAGAACGTGCAAAAGAGAGACTGTAATGTATCTCATCACATATAAGATCTTTGGCATTCACAATGTCTGAAAAGCTACACAAAAGGATCAATCTTCATAGACGTGATTGGATAACAAAAGAAGCGGGACAGAAAGTCCAGTTGCAGGACACTTCTCTTCCCCTGTCTCCACACTTTCAGTGATGTAACACTAAATGCAATTGCTCACAACCCCAACTGGAGTTCCGAAAGCAGGAGAGAAAAGGGATCTTACTGGATGCGCTTCCTCAGATCACTGAAAGCAAGCGGCTTAAACCAAAAAGCGTAGAAAACGACAATCACGCACAAATAAAATCATCATCTGTTTACAGCCAGCACATTTTCATTTAAGTAATTCTTTCATTTTGCTCATTATTCACTTCACCTATAATTTACTACTAAAATTAAAACATTCAAGATTTAATTTACGGTTACACCAATTTACTTAAAAAAACAGATGGTGATATGGTTCATCCATTTGTACGTCGATATAAACTAATATACATCATCAGTTAAATTGGAGCCAACTAGTCGAAAAATCAAACATTTTCAAACTTATATTTCAGTTGAAATAGTTCTATGAAGTTTTGTAATTTCAATACATTTTATTGTTATTGTTTGTTTTGTCTCTGTTTTGTGTTTGCCTCTGAAAAAGACTCAGAGTCGAAAGCGCTCAGGCTAGTTAGAAACTAGTTTTGAAGAGTTCATTGTTAGTTTATTGCATTTATCTCACCCGATATATCATCGATCTCTTTATTGTTATAACTGCCAATGTTAAATTTTTTTATAATGTTAAGGCCTTATATAACCGCTTTCGGAGTCTGCAGACCCCTCTATCAATGGTACCAAGGTTATAAAGATCGATTACACAAAGTAGACTAGAACAAAACAGAGCGTAGTTATTACTTCATGATTATTGCGTAATGAGATGAAAGACCATCCAAGTTAAGTCATGCCTCATATTTCCTTAGCCTGTTTTGCCTCCACTTCCTTGAGTAAATCGATAGTTAAACAGGTTGATATTCATACAAATAAAGCAAAATCTCGTGGAGAGAGAGAGAGAGAGAGAGAGAGAGAGAGAGAGACTTCAAAGTGAGCATAGAACAGTGTCTCGAAAACAAGTTACTGTGATCAACTATATCAGCTCTTATCCTCTCACTTCTTTAGTAAGTACAGTTCTCCATTCGGATTTTACTGTCTCGATCGTTGGAATTTTAACAATGATCTAGTATACATATGAAACAGGTCATGTGGTTTTGAACATTTTCATAAGTGTAATTAATCAACGTAGTGACGACTGGCTCTAGTAATGAAATATTCTGTTTAAATAGACGACAAGGCTCCTTTCCATGTAGTGCAGATGCCAAAGGGAGGGACATTTCCAGTCAATTATCACTCTTGGGTGAAAAGCCCCCTGGGAGACAATACGACATGTTGATGTTGAAAGATGACAAAGTAATCTATGTCGACAGAATTTGATATATCAAGTGTTGGCGTTACGTTAAAAACCCATCGAGTTAAAATGATAGGGGAATGTCTGCGAATTATATTGCCCCTTTTCGAACGCGTTCTGTATTTGTCCAACCTAATGCATATCATGCGGTTGAATTTTCAAATGAATGAGGGCACAGATTTCCTGGTGATAAATATGATGCTGGTAAAAAAATTCTGAAAGCTGGTCAATAGAATTTGTCTGGTCGTCTATCCCGTGATAAATAAGCATACAAATAATCGCTGAGAAAATTATCACAGCATGGAGGACGCTGACAAGCGGTTCTAAGATATAAATATTAAATGTTGGAAACTAAAACAAGACCGCTGAAAAACGATTGCTGGGCGCTAAACGCTAAACCCCAACAATACGAAACATTAAAGATGATCGCTGAAAACGAAGAAAAACGAAGAAACTTTATTCATTTCCGTCACTATTTAATGAAGATACCCAAATATTTCAAAGGCTTATTTTGAAGCCTACACTAAAACAATAACACGTGCAATAAGCATTTTATATTTGTTATCACATTTTCAAGATCAAATAAGGTGTAGCAATTTTTCATGCGTACAAGCTTCCATGTATAAACCTTTGCAGGCTGTAGTACAGCAGAGGGTTTAATGCACACTAACTTCCTTTTCAAAACCTTTGCAGGATGTCATACGGCAAGGGGTTTAAGTACATTTTGGATGTTACCAATGGACTATATCACGATTACGTGTTCTCATATTGAAATACCAACGTGTTAACAATGGACTAAATAATGCTCACGTATTCTCATATTGAAATGCAAGTATCTTGAGGTATGTTAACAATGGACTAAATAATGCTCACGTATTCTCATATTGAAAAGCAAGCATCTTGAGGTATGTTAACAATGGACTAAATAATGCTCACGTATTCTCATATTGAAATGCAAGTATCTTGAGGTATGTTAACAATGGACTAAAACCATGTTCATGTGTTCTCTTATTGAAATGCCAATATGTTGAGGTACGATTCACTAAACGAATTTTTTAATGGAATAACGTCTATAAACATAAAAGATTCCAGATCTTATTGATTATCAACGTCGATGACCGTAACGTGAAACACTGTCTATGTTGATCTCATACGTGAAGTAACCAAACAGTGAACAATATCTCAAGACTACTTAAAACACAGCAAAAACTAAAACGTTTCCTGGGTACTAAACTTTAAAACCTGGAATGTGTGCGTTTAAAATATTTTTAATGAAATCACGTACACTTGCAAATAAACAAATTAGATCTGTATGTGACTGTAATATGGGTAACTTTATATGAATGTATATCAAAAACCTATTGGAGCTGCTGGTTTTTATAGTCCTTTAACCTGAATGTTACATGTCTCAAATTTGGTTCACCAGAGATACAGGGAAATTGAGATGCATGTAAATCTCTATAAGAACAGATATAGACCATTTTAGTTTTTGATTGGGACTATTCCTTACAGATGGATCTCGTTAAAAGTTTAAATTCGTGTGTAATGTCAGTCCTGGGTAACTGGTGGAGGAAGAGCGCGTGAACCACCGATCCAGTGAAAGCTACTGGCAAGCTTTCTCTCTTTCCCACATTGGCCGAGCCCGAGACTCGAATCCATGCGGATAGCGGTGAGATGGTAGAGATCAGTCGCTCGGGGCCCCTTAAGGGCTTTAAGTCAGTAATATTCGTTGTCATACCCTATTATGTATCTCTGTCAAGCAGGTCCCTAGTTGTGGTAAATAAAGCATTGGAATGTCCAGTATCTAATTATCTAAGGTAATAGGGTTCACTTCTGTTCCTCGTCAATTCATTCATCAGTACGAAAGCCCGCGTGAGGTGCCGCTCTTGGATGAATGGGGAAAACGAAATTAAATGAGTGCCAGTGTTTACAAGACCAGGCTGATTACATACACTCAAAGGTCAATTTTGTGCATCTTACTTCTTTGAAGGATGACCATTATATTGAAACTTTCTGAAAATTAATTTTATCTAGTCATTATCGCGGTAATTCTATAGCACCATAAATATAACTCTTGTAACAGTCAACCACCTTTCTTGGAGTACCACCACTCCAAGATCGACAATTTCAGTTTAAATCGTGTCCTCGAAAACTAAAAGAAAGTTCTGCTGTCTTTGCGGCGATCATCTTGGAAAGGAGGCTGATAAATGTGTCTTTACATATATTACCAGCAAACAGAGAATGGCTTCGACCATTAAAACTTGTTCTCAGTCATTTTTATTTTGCTTCACATGGTCATGTGCTCTTAATTTATTTTTGGAAAAACGATGAATAATTCCGTTTTCGGGTCAACAGGTGGAAAATTTAGGAAAGAGAACGAATATATATATATACGAAGAAAGAGAACGAATGTAAAAATATTTAACTTGTAGAGCAAGCTTAAAAAAATATATGATATTATATGTAATTTGTTTAAAGAACAAGAAAATGAAATTAACCAAATCAGTGTATGATGGCTTTACAGTGACAGCATTAAATAATTATTGACGCATGACTTCTACTGCAAGGACCATAAAAGCATACATGATAAAATGACTTTCATAATGGCAAATATAGATACGTCATTTGGTTATGTGGAAACAGCTAAATATTACAATGTCATAAAGGGTAATAGTCAGTTTTACGATATAAGCAATCACAGAAAAGGTACTTGGTTTGGTTCACCTGAAATAAATAAAAAGCCACAAAGACTTTAGAGGTGAATTTAAAGGTGTACCCTTACAAGAATGCTCAGGACCTTCAAAGTTTGCTATATGCTTTTGTAACTTGCGAAATTAAAATTAAAGAATGCAAAAGATATTTTAATAAGTCAGCAATTAAAAGAATTTAAAACTCGAAATACGGAAAGGTTGTTAATTTAATTAAACTATAAATCACAAAAAGATAAATTCAATTACATCCTGCAATCTTGTGATATACAATAATATTTAAAGTAAATTTGCATTATGTTGCTATGGTGATAACATATAATTTGTCGATATGATCAATACACTGACATATGGCAACTTCGCTTGAAAATAAACGGAAATCGAATCCATAGTAACATTGTATTCCTTTTTAATTTTCTTGTCATTTTCATCTAACTTTCTCTCTTTTCTGTAGATACTATATTATTTTCCTCTAATACATTTACTGCAGACTTGTAATATTTGAAATAAATAACGACAATAGATTTGACAGTTTCATTAAGATCTTTCATGAAAGTGTTATATTTTGCACTATAAACCATGTAGATATTACTTAATTTCCATCAATAAAGGCTAAAATGGTTAGGTTGGTTGCTTTTTTTTTTTTGTGCATATTCGAAGTTCGCACAGTCATCTGTCCGAATGATATAAAGAATAATCTGCCTCATATTCATTGGTTTTTGGTTTATTTTATGAAGGTTTATTTGTATATAATAGTTGTATATATCTGCCTAAATCATGTGTAGAATCTATACTGAGTAAAATGTATGTGTAGTTTTGTTCCCTGCATTTGATTTGTGCAAAATTTGCAAATAACTGAAATACACCTATAACCAACCTGATTTGTTTTGCTTTTTATTGTATTGCCCGCTAATTGTTTCAGTGTCTCTGTCTCTGTGCGTATTTATGGTAATTTATGTTACAGTATATATTGTGACATTTTAGAAAAGTAGTCGAAGTTCATTTCTGTGATAATATACATAAAATTGCATATACAACACCATTTATTATTTCATAAAGACATTGTCTGGTTTGTATTTGTTTCAGCATTTTTCAACGAAGATAATTTGTCGATATTAAGTGCTGTATATTTCTTTTACTTCTGATTTTAAAACCACATTTTACATGTCCTTTTTGTTCAACTGCACTATTCGTATTGCATTTGGTACACTTTCCAGATATATTACCTGAAACCCGTTCGCATTCCAAAATCTCAAAGTTGGCATATAAAAAGGGTTTGCCGCCCAGGTTTGTTAGTTTGTCATTACTTATACTGGAATTATTGTAAAAATCAAAGATAGTATTTGGTTGTTCTTAATGTTCACCAGAGCATCAGATTCAAAATTAGTATACATTTTGTGAGCATCGAAACTTTATTTTGTGTTTATTTGTATATGTATATCTTGTTGAAAATTCGCAAAGTTATGTTCTGTTCCATGTAATCCACAAGTATGAATGCCTCATAAAATCAAATCATAAAGAATGGCTATGCATATAAAGTTATTGTGACAACCCCGCTTCGACATTATAAATAATACTGCAGATCGGCTACGGTATTATAAATAATAATGCAGAAGCTGTGCATTAAAATTTAACAACTCCCGAGCACCCAGTCAGCAATACTGACATTCTAGATACATAGAACAACACAAGGTTGAATAGTAACAATTTTATCAAGTATAAAAAGATCAATTCAAATAATTTCCTGGACATAAATCTTCAATTTCAAACTTCAATAACATTTCGAACGTCAGTCTTCAGTTCAATCATATTTTGAATGGCCTGGTTAAGCAGGAGCGACTTTCCTCTTAAATTTGTTACACGAAAGTCAATGTCCTATTATGAGAGAGTCTCTGTCAGTACTTTGGCCCTGGTATTCATTTGCTGCTAATTTATATTCCTTCCTCCTTCATTCCTCTTCCTCCTTCTGTACTTCGTGCCTCTTGTGTGCACCCTGGGGGTTTACTCGGCTTCCATCTCCTTCCTCCTTTTTGTCCTCCTCTCTACTCTTTCCTTATTATTCTCCTGGTGTCGTCATTACGTACACCCTGGGAATCTCTTAGCGCCGTCTCGCACGAGCACCCTGTGAGCTTCCTCTAGAAGCTTGTTTTACCCAGTTCAAATTCCCTTCTTTTTACGAGTTAAGTCTCGGAGTGGCTTATAGCTTAAACTCCTTGTTCAATATAGGCTTCCCGCTCTGTTTCAGATAACACGTCTCTACCCTTCGAGAGCTAGCAGCGCACTAACGTTTCTCTGTGCGTTTACGAAAAAGAACTGCGCATTTTCCTGCCGAAGTGATTAGCCCCTCCCAAAGGACGATTTAGCTTCTCTCATCCCTAATTAGTCGACACGCCTCACCATCATCATCATCATCATCATCATCATCATCATCATCATCATCATCATCATCATCCCTTAACCCAAGAGGTCGCTGGGGCACCACAGTTGACTTTGCAACCAATTCTCTCCATCTTTCCCTGTTCTCTACTGCCCTTTGGGAATCTCCAAATCCCATGCCTGTCCATTCCTTAATGTTGTCTTCCCACCTCTTTTTCTGTCTGCCTCTTCTTTTGCACCGTCGCACTGTGCCTTGCAAGATTGTTTTTGCCAGTCCAGATGATCTTGAGACATGACCGTACCACTTCACTTTGCGCTTTTTACAGTGGTCAAGAGGTCTTCATGGTATCCGATGGCTCGTTGGATCCTGTTGTGGACTTCTTCGTTGGTTATATGGTCAATGTATGAGATGCCCAAGATCTTGCGGTAGCATCTTATTTCAAAGGTTTGAATCCTTCTTTGTAGATCTGATGTGAGCGTCCATGTTTCACAAGCATACAGAAAGATAGATATGACAATCGAGCGCATCAGCCTTATTTTGGAACCAAAATCAATGTTGGTATCTTTCCATATTGGTCTCAACCTTGTTATTGCTGCTGTTGTCTGAGCAATCCTGCAAAGTAGTTCTGGTTTGGAGCCCTCATCTGTGATAATTGATCCCAAGTACTTAAAGCTTGTGACTCTTTCCACCTTCTGCCCACTGACCTTTATTTCTGCACTGATGCCATTGGTGTTGTTTGTCATCAGTTTGGTTTTTTCGGCGCTAATCTCTATACCGTATGCTGTGGATGTTGTGTCGAGGCGTTCAACCAAGTCAGTCAGTTCTTTTTCATCTCCTGCTAAACCATCAATATCATCTGCGAAGCGAAGGTTGGTGATTGTTCTTCCTCCGATGCTGACAGTGCCCTTGTGGTCATGCAAGGCATCCTCCATGATCCTTTCCAGGAAAATGTTGAAGAGTGTAGGTGACAGTATACATCCCTATCTGACTCCAACTGTTGTTCGAAACCAATCTCCTCTGCTGCCATTGATGAGGACAGGTCTGGTGGTTTTGTCATAGAGGTACTCAACAACCTGCACCAGGTTTGAGCATTGTTGTACTTCCTCATAGTTGCCCATAAGGCTGCATGCCATACCCTATCAAAAGCCTTTTTGAAATCTATAAAGACGTGGTATAGATTCTGCTGGTGCTGAAGGTAGTTCTCGCAATGGGGTCTGAGATTGAAGATTTGTTCTGTGGTGCTCCTTCCTGCTAGGTAGCCTGCCTGCTCTTCAGCATTAATTATCTCTGCTTGAGGCTTTAGTCTGTTGAGAATTATCTTCAGCACGACTTTGCTCGGGTGACTGATCAAACGGATGGTTCTGTAGTTTTGGCACAACTGTAGGTTTCATTTCATGGGGAGCACGATGACCAAGGATTGAGTCCATGTGGTGGGCCATTTTCCTGTCTGCCATATCTTGTTGCAGATTGTTGTTAGGACTGTGACTATCTCTTCTCCTCCTGCTTGAATGAGCTCTGCTGGTATGTTGTCAGTGCCGGCTCACTTTCCTTTCTTTAGTGACCTAACTGCAATTTCTACTTCTTCACGAAGAATGGGGTTGTCATCAATTTCTTCTGCCTGAGGGCAATTTAGTACTGCTGGATCTCCTTGGGTCTTATGATTGTACAATTCTGAGCAGTATTCTGTCCATCGCTTGAGGATCCCTTGATCTTCTGTGAGGCATTTTCCTGATTTGTCTTGGATTGTGGTAGTTTTCCCTTGTTTATGGGTTGTGAGATCTTTCACCAGATGATATGCCATTTTGCTGTCATTTCTACTCAGACTGTCTTAGATTTAGCTCCTTCATTATCTCTTTTTCCATTTTTCAGTTCTCTTCTTTTGTCGCATAGGTCAAGGACATCTGTCGTGACCCAATGTTTCTTTGTTCGACGATATTTGCCAATGATATCGCTGGCTGTGCTAGTTACAGCTGTGTTGAATGTGGTTGTTAAGGACTCTAGGTCGGTGTTTTGACTGTCCAGGGTTACCAAAGATGCAAATTTACCACCTATCATTGCTTGGAAGGCTTCTGTGACTTTTGGACTTTTCAATTTTTCAAGGTCAAATCTGATTCTTGGTTGGTTAGGCTTTTTGATCATTTTCAGGTGGAGGTGAAACGTTGTCATTAATAAATCATGGGCACTTCCAATATCTGCTCCTGGAAAACTTCGTGTTCTGGTGATATTCAACCCTGTGCAGAATCTTTTTTTCACCAAGATGTAGTCAATCTGGTTGTGATGTTGTCCATCTGGACTGTGCCAGGTCCATCTTCTAGATGCTTTGTGAGGGCCGAATGTGTTGCCTAGCACAAGGTTGTTGTAGGCAGCAAATTCCAAGAGCCTGAGTCCTCTTTCATTTGTTTCTGCATTGCAGAAGGGTCCACAGGTGCTTTGCCAGTTTGTCTGTGAATCAACTCCCACCTTTGCATTCCAGTCTCCTTGTACAAACAGGATGTCCTTCTTGGGTGAGTTGTCAATGACATCTTGCAGTTGGTTATAAAAATTCTCCAGTTCGTTGTCATCATAGTCAGATGTGGGTGCATAGGGCTGTATGATTGTGATGTTGAAGGGAGTCGCCCTCAGGCGGATAGTAATGAGCCTGCTTGAGACTTGGCAGCAACCCACAATGCTGTTCACAATGCCCTTGTGGACAAGAAACCCAACGCCATGACTGTGTTTGTCCCCTCTTCCGCTGAAGTAGAGCTTATGCCCTTCATCTGTTGTTATTTCGCGAGTTTTTCCAGCGCACTTCGCAGAGACCAATACTGTTCCAGTTGTACCTCTCCAACTCATGTGTAAGTTCTTTCAACTTTCACACAGCTCTCACTGTTCTAACGTTCCATGCACCGATGATGATGTTGTCTCTCCCACGGATCTTGGTAGTGGGGGCACCAGTAGCATTCTTGTCACCTCCGTCCCGGTGTGATCAGTAGTCACCATAATTATGTGAACTCTTCCGTTTGTCATGTCATTTTTTTCAAAAACTTACACACTTACAAATTGTAAATCAGTCAGTCGTTGGATGAAATAAAATCTTGAGTTGACGAGCTTGTAAAATTCAGGTATCTTAGCTTTATCCGTATTTTGGCACTGCAATGTGTCACGGAAATTGTTTTCTAGCATTAGATTTACCGTTTTTCAGAAAGGAAACAAACGCACGACTTTTTCAAGAAAGACGCGAGTGACATTGCACTTTATAACCCTGCCTATGGTTAACTCTGAATTCTAAAACCAAAACATGCGTTCAGAAAAATGTAACAATGTTTGACCTATTTTCTCTCAGTTTAGACTGTCGATAGAACAAGACGCGTTTTGGTGGTGCTTTGTTATTTTGTTTTTTCCTGCCCTTAGATTTGAGAAAACTTTGCAAAATTGTTGGTAGCGTGTGGTGCGAAGCCACGACATCTCTTAAATTTGGAATATACAGCAAATGTTAAGCAGTCAGTCGACAATAAATATCACACTACCTTTTTCATGATATTGATAAAATGAATGAAAACAATGAACATTTTTCACATAGAATGTATAATACCGCGAAAAATAACAGAACCAAAAATGGTGTGCTTCTTTTCTGTTTTTTTTCTTCACCATTCTTTCTTTCTGTAATGCTAATTCTGTCTGCCCATCTCTCAAAACACTAGTCTCCAGACTTACTGTCACCCAATGCAATAACACCCGTGTGCGTGCGTGCGTACGTACGTGTGTGTGTGTGTGTGTGTGTGTGTGTGTGTGTGTGTGTGTGTGTGTGTGTGTGTGTGTGTGTGTGTGTGTGTGTTAACTTTCGCTTACACACATCGTTTGTACAAAAATTTAATATACAAAGAAATAGCAACCATTGACGTAAACCATTTAATTTCACAGTGTAGATGTATGTCATCGTTCTCAACTTTTCTGCAAGTCACTTTTGGGGCTACTAGATTGTAAAAAATAATCTTCATGAGGTACCAAACGAATTTCTTTCTTCGTTGGTCTTGTTGGTTCTGTCATTCTATCAGATTTACCACCGTTTTTCTCTCTCAGTCTCTTAGTCTCACTCTGTATTAAAGACTGTAATGCAAATGGTATTGGATATGAGACAATCATTTCTTCAAGATCGCTAGTACAAACTTCTACCAACACATTTTGAAAAGTATTGTGTGACACGGATCGTCATTGTCGCTTGGTGTCTGGTTGGAAAAGTGTCATCGTTTCATCTTGATTATAAACTTTGACTCAGTTTTACAAACTACTTGAACTCTTTACATCTCACGGTGTAGGTGTAAACCATCGTTCTCAATTTTCTTGAAGTGCGTTTTTGCGTCTCTCAAATGGCACAATAAAATTTCAAGGGACGAACGAATTTATTTTGGGCTGAATCAGGACTCTCTTGGTTTTGTGACAGAAGTGGAGAACATTGATTAAGGCTCGCTCATGTCGTCTTCGAATGGATTAGAACTAACACCTCAGCTCCTGTGTGTGTGTGTGTGTGTGTGTGTGTGTGTGTGTGTGTGTGTGTGTGTGTGTGTGTGTGTGTGTGTGTGTGTGTGTGTGTGTGTTTCATCTTAACAAAAAAGACCTTGTCCCTACACTATGTCGATAGTATAGTGTGTGTTTTTCTTCTCTCCCTTCGTTTGTGTGGATAGTAGATATGGGTGTGTTTTTCTTCTCTTCCTTCGTTTGTGTTGATAGTAGAATGTGTGTTATATGCGTTCCCGTTCGTTGGTGTGAATAGTAGATATGGGTATGTTTTTCTTTAATTATAATCTTGATTCAGTATAACAATAAAATAAAAATAACAATATTTCTGAATCAAAATCAGAAATAAAAAAATAAATGTAATCTTGAATCAGTATAAAAATAAAAATGAAAATATTTCTGAATCAGAATAAAAATATTTCTGAATCAGAATCAGAAATAAATAATAAATATTATAATCTTGAATCGGAATCAGAAATAAAAAATAAATATTATACTCTTGAATAAGAATCATAAAAAAAATAAAAATATTTCTGAAGAATAAAATAAAAATATTTCTGAATCAGAATCAGAAATAAAAAGTAAATATTATAATCTTGAATCAGAATAAAAATAAAAAATATTTTAATCTTGAATCAGAATAGAAATAAAAATAAAAATATTTCTAAATCAGAATCAGAAATAAGAAATAATTCTAATCTTGAATCAAAGTCAGAAATAAAAAATAACTATAATCTTGAATCAGAATAACAATAAAAATAAAAAGTAAAGTATTTCTGAATCAGAATCAGAAATAAAAAATTAAAAAATATTATAATCTTGAATCAGAATCAAAATAAAACTAAAGATAGTTCTGAAACAGAATAAAAATAAAAAGATTTCTGAATCAGAATCAAAACAAAAATCAGAATCAGAAATAAAATATATTTCTGAATCAGAATCAGAATGAAAAATAATTCTAATCTTGAATCAAAATTAGAAATAAAAAATAATTATAATCTTGATTCAGAATCACAATAAAAATAAAAATAAAACTATTTCTGAATCAGAATCAGAAAAAATTATAATCTTGAATCAGAATCAGAATAAAAATTAAAACAAAAATATTTCTGAATCAGAATAAAAATAAAAATAATATATTTTTGAATCAGAATCAGAATAAAAATAAAAAAATTTCTGAATCAGAATCAGAATAAAAATAAAATATTTCTGTTTTATGCATTCTCGTACGTTGGTGTGGATAGGAGATATTGGGATTTTTTTCTTTCTCCCTTTCTTTTGTGTGTGTATTGGTCTTTGTCCCTATAAAACTCCCTTTATCCATATCCAATTCATTTCACCTACCTACAGTATCGCGTATTCAGGTCAGCCAGTTCAGTGACGTCACACAGTATCGAGTATTCAGGTCAGCCAATTCAGTGACGTCACTGAAGCTAGAAATTTTGAGGTTATAAATATAGACTTGGGTTTTCCACAGGTTGTAGCTATAAATACATACAAGGGTTTTTAAACAGAAATTGACCAAACATTGTAGCTAAACATAGACCCTACCTGTTCCATTCCTCTTGTCGCTATACAGGCCCAATATTTTTTGTCGCTAGACAGGCCCAATATTTCCCCATGTTCAATTCCCCTTGTCCGTAGGGTACAAAATAAGTACAAACCACCTCTTTTATCATAGAAGTCTACGTGAGGCTATAAATCTTGAGGCTGCGGTACAACCCACTAAATTTAACATAGAGGTCTACGTGAGGCTATAAATCTTGTCGCCAGGGTACAACCCCTCTAATTTTGACCCTAAAAAATCTTGATGCCATGGTACAAAGTAGAGTCCCGTAATGCTAATTCCCATTGACGCTAGGGTACAACCCCTCTAATTTAACATTACTGTCTACGTGTCGCTATAAATCTTGTCCGTCTATAGTCCCACCCATGTTAAAATTCCCATTGACGCTATATCGTCCCAGGGCGTGCTTTTGACGCTATACAGGCCCACCTATGTTAAAATTCCCATGTTAAATTCCCATTGACGCTATACAGGCCCAGAGTGTGCCATTTGACGCTATAAATCTTGACGCTATACAGGCCCATCCATGTTAAAATTCCCATGTTAAATTCCCATTGGCGCTATATATATATATATATTTGGTTTAGGATCTGGCTCTATATCATACTTCAATATTAGCATTTAGTGAACGTGGAAAATTCAAAATGTGCAAAACGAGAAATTTTCAACAAAGAAATTCAATCGCTGCTGTTAAGTGGCTATCGTACAAAATTCTATAAATTTCTCAATTACGCGTTGCAAATACTTTTTTATCTAAACAAATATTTAAGTGTCCTCTAAATGCAGTCTAGTTTTCATTTATAAAACAATCACGTTTCGATGCATTGTGACAACAAATGTAGTACTTTTTATACTAATACAAATGTGGAATATAAACGTTCAATAGTATCTGCATTGTGGAATGCCCACACTTCATATGCACATGATAAAATAGGGATTTTGTACACTTATCAAACAAATGTAAAGAACCATTAGGTTTTCGCCGTGTATTTTTGTTTTACAAAGTTGGACATCAAAAATATCTATTGATTACTTCCTTAACTGCAACTGTCTGTTGAACTTCTGAAGATTTGCCACTGTCACTAAAAACAAATCCAAAACTGAAATACAATGATTTAATACTCTAAAATAAAAAGACTTATTTTGTTTGGGTTTTTTTTAAGGATAAAGATATAACGATGTGGCTTTCAATAAATGTTGATGAAAAATGAACAGTGGTGTGCAGATGCTGAGCTAAGGGAAAATATAGCA
>JAECUM010014202.1:0-13298 GCA_016617855.1 Megalonaias nervosa | reverse complement strand
ATATATATATATATATATATATATATATATATATATATATATATATATATATATATATATATATATGCTTAAGAAACAAGAAAGAAACATCAAACAACTTTTTATTGAATCAGATAGTTCAGAATCCTCAAGACGATTGCGATTAAAACCTAATAGAAGAGTGAAACTCTTCGTATTTTGCTTGCAACGTTCGGATTGCAGCATGGCACAGCTGTGCTATAGAAGTACGCATGGCACATCTGTGACGTAGAAATACATAGATTTTCATTATAGATATATAAGCTTACTGTTCGGCAGGTGGTGTCGTTGCTTGATGCGTGCAAGATGGTTGTCGTAGATGTTACAGTTAAAAACACCAATTGTTCCTGTCAAGATGGTGGTCGTAGTGATTAAAGTTAAAGACACCAATTGTTCTTGTCTAGATGGTGGCCGTAGTGATTACAGTCAAAACACGAATTGTTCTTATCAAGATGGTAGTCGTCGTGATTACAGTTACAGTACCAATTATTCCTATCAAGATGGTGGTTGTAGTCATTACAGTTACAACAATAATTATATCTGTAAAGATGGTGGTCGTCGTGATTACAGTTAAAAACACCAATTGTTCTTGTCAAGATGGTGGTCGTAGAGGTTACAGTTTGTTTGCAATATATGACATCATTCAACGTAAGTACTCTATTCTGCGACAAAACTTGCATTAATTAAAAAGTCAAACCAATATAATTTTGTCGCTTGTTGTCATGCATTGTCAAGACCTTTAAAATATGATTTGGCACTCTGGGTAATAACGTTGTCTCATTTGAATCTGTAGTGGTACGAAGAGTTTATTTTTTTTTTTTTTGTTACTCTTGATAGTCTCCTTTGAATTTGTTGTGGTAGGAATAGTTGATTTTTTTCTTTCTGAATAGTGGTTGGAATATTAATAGTTGATTAATACAGTAAAACTCAAAGGTAAAATAACACAAATATTGCAGATTTGTCTGTAGATTAACTATGGAAATATATTTCGATTTTCGTAAATCAGATTACTTTTAACGGCGAAATGAAAGCAGCGATGTTATTTAACAGCTTGGTATGATCATGGACCAAAAAGTGAGTTGCCTTCATCAGAGTTTAAATTAGTGCACGAATTAAAAATGTCTGATGTGGGAAGACGTTGGCACGTGAAGTACGTGTACGAAAGGCCATTTCGCTCGATTGTTGCAACCCTCGCGCCTGATAACAGGGAGCTTCGGGTTCGATGTCAGAAAGGTTTTGGCTTGTAATTTCTCCTACACACCAAATACATAGCTATAGGTACATGGTTCTAAACGATTACTCGAGGCTGCCTGCAACAAATTATCTAGATCCATGATCTGTCTTTCAATCTTAAGAAGTGAAGATGGTTACATCGACACTGCTCGCAATAGCGTAGGAACACTGGATTTATTCTTGTTCGAATGCGGCATAACATTTAACTCTTGCAAGTGATTAAACAATAATGCCATAGTGGGATGAGAGTCCAACTTTTGTGTTTTAAAAAATACAGTGGATTAGTATTTTTAAATTCCTTGCACTTATCTCTGGCCCGGACGGACCAAGAATAATATATATAGATTTAGACACGAATAAAGTGACCATTCAGATGATCAAAGAGTTGAAACTTTTTCTTCTTACGGGAACAGTGCTTTTAATCATTTATCAGGACATTCATTTTATTCTAGTATGAGGTAGAGATAAAGATTTCTGTTGGAACGAATTTCGAAATGCGTTCAACTAATCAATTTGTTGTTTTGATGATGTATTGTTAGCAGAAGAAGACATCCTTCCTAATTAATAGTATCGATGGATGTCAAATTATGTTTCATGCCCATGTTTCTCATTGTAAATGTGAGAGGCAGATTTGAAAGCAGTTGTTAATTCACGCACAACAGCCTAACAGCTAATACTGTGACCATCGATTACATATTGCAGCATTTTTATATTTTTGAATAAGAGAAGATTTAAAACATCATGTCAACTAATGAGACTTAATGGAAAACAAAAGCAAAAAAAAACAAAACCAAAAGAAGCAATTGTCTTCCCCAACATCGGGCAACTGTCATAGAGCCAGTTCCATCAGTTCTTTGAACAAGACAGGAATAGTAGTCAAGCATTTGCATAACGGTGCAAGAACTTAATATTACTATCAGGATTAATGGCACATGAGCAAACACATACTATTTACATTGCAATCATTCACAGTGATGTGTACTCGTATAATATAGTCTGTGTCAAATGGCGTGCGAAATTTTGCTGCCCTTATCTCCTATTTATTTCTTTTTTTATAAAAAAAGCAAACTAAAAGATGAAATCAACTGATTTCGCCTTATGCTCCTTCAATGATAAATAATTCAACTTTAATCACTTTGTTCACGAGGTATCTGCATTTGTTGCTCATTATTTATGCCAAAAGAAATTTGTAAAATATCGCGATATGAAATGAAGAAACAAGTTGTATGATTTTGCATTTTGCGTTGGTATGTATTACTTGCACGGATGGACAAAACTATTAAGGAAAGCAAATATGAAAAGATATAAACAAATATGGTATTTTATGCAGTCACAACTGTTTTTATTCTATTTTATTTTATTTTATATTTTATTATTTATTTATTTATTTTATTCTTTTGTTGATCTATTGGTGTGATATAAAGATAACTTATTGTGCATGCAATGAATGCTAGGGCAGCTCTTCATAATGTATACGTGCTCATTCAAAAGTCTTTGTACACAGAGAATATCCAAGGTACAATGAAAGTTATCCTTTTATTTTCGAAAACAGGCCCTTTCAAGACATCTTTATTTATGTATTATATAGATTGTCTCCATTTACGGAAAGGGATTCCTCTCCCTATTGTAGGTATTTTACTATACAATATCTAACTCAAACAGCATATTTCTAATCTTGAAATAGTTTTCCGGAAATAGTTGCCAAATCTATTGATCTAAAATGGTTTGCCTGTATAAAAATGTGTAGTTTTGTTTATAACAGGTAAAAATGAATTAAGATTTTATGTTTTCAATATGTATTATTTGGCAAAGCACCTTCTATGAAGAGGTAATTTCTTGGAGAAGGGTAACTATATTAGAATAAAATAGTCCATTGACGATTCATTTCGCCCAACAATTAGCATATCTATTTATTTAAAATCGACATGCAGTCCTGAAAAAGTTCAAGGTGATCGACATAATACAATCAATCAAATTATGATAATTTTATAAAAATTGGGCGAGAAAGAGTGGAGTTGAAAAAATGTTGAAATTGTTTAGTTTTTATAGCAAAAACTGGTAAGGTGACTCGCTGTGTTGGTTAAATTCTTGCCAGACTATCAGTAAGTTGGATGGATGAACTCATATAAAGGGGATTCTCAAAGAACAAAATAAGAAAAAAACGAAAACAAACCCACCCACCCCCCACCCCAAAAGAGCAAAGATTAGAACTTAAATCGGGATTTACCCAATCAAATCAGGTATTGATTGTGTGTCTGAAAAGACGCACACCGATAGTCTTCACATGTAAATACGAAATTAAGTAAACATTATACCTGGGTGGAGCATCAGAATGAGCAGCGGCTGACTGGAAAGTCTGTTATGTGTTAGTTGATTGACATTTGCCACGGCTAGCACAGGAATCAAATCAACCCACTCCTGGGTTAGTGAATAGCTAATTGAATATTTCGTTGTGTAGGAACGGATAAGTAAATCGATGCAATTATACATGTTTACGTTTATACACAAGTATTCGGAACTCAGCCACGATATGTGTGTTATTGACTTCTAGCTTTAACAAAGTGCAAATTGGACACAGATTGGTATGAAATATATCAACATTTCTCTAAACATTATTGCTATTTTGTACAGATAATCTCATAAGGCATTTCATAGACATAGTTCTCTTGTCTTTAGATACTTGGATTTTTACTGTGTAGATACCGCAGTTCTCTCTCTCTCTCTCTCTCTCTCTCTCTCTCTCTCTCTCTCTCTCTGTGTGTGTCTCGTTGACATTACATCTTGAAGATTTCTTCTCTAACAAAATCATCAACAGTTCTTTACTCGTGTCCTATATGTTAGTGTGAGGCAGAGCTGAGTACCACGACAAATTTTGTACCGTGTTACACCGAGGTATTCTGAACATACTGTGATATGTACAAGGACATTCCTCAATTATGTTAGGCATTAAAAAAAAACAATTTAATTTTCTGGGGCAGTTGCCTAGGATCTTTTCTTAATTTCCGGCTCGCATACAGCTGGGAAAAATATCCATCCTGTTCATGTTTTTAGCAAAATAACAGCACGTTATATTATTAAATTAAATGATTTATCTCGATAAAGAAATTAATTATCTTGGCTTGAAAGTAAAATGAGTCCCCCCCCACCGAAAATTAAATTATCAGTACCTTATGGTAGATGAATTTGCGATGAGTATGTTAATTACTGTTGAGTTCTAATTTAAAAAAAAAAAAAAAAAAAAAAAAAAAAAAAAAAAAAAGAAAAAAGAAAAACAGCAAAAAAGTAACTAAGGTGGATAATTAAGTTGAAACCCTGTAAAATACATTGAGTTGATATCTGAGGGCTTGCTGGTAAAAATAGGAAGTATTAATACCGAAGGCTACAATTTAGTAGCTAACTAATGCTGTTTAATAGGCAGGGAAGCTTTGATTTGAATGCCAACATCCGAATAAGATATTTGTCAGAGAGGGTCGGGAAACAAAAAATACACGGACTCAACAAACGATAAGATATTTAGTGGACATGAGAAATTACGCAAAAATCAAACAGAAAACAACTGCTCTTTTGAACATCTTGGGATGATTCTCGGTCTTATAAAGAAATACATGTACTTTATGCATTAACATAAGTAGTATCGTAATAGGGATCTCAGGGCACGGGTACTAATCACGACTCACAGTTCCTTCTATATTCTCCATGACATTTCCCCAATAGTGATTTTTTGTGTGATTGTAGCTTGGAAGCTTTGCTTGGCAACCGCGTCATGATTCCAAGGAGACGGGTGCCATGATCGGTAAATATGCCCTCAGACCCTATTATACATTGCTATACATACAGTATTGTGAATGGATTCATGTTTGGGGCTAATGCAGAAATTAAATTCCCAGACCAATGGTGTGTTTGCAGCATTACATGAAAGATTAAACCATTATTTAGTTTGAATGTAACATACCGATTAGTCAAAGAAGCCCTAAAGATGTTGTGTAATATTTCAAAGACGTATTAGGAGCATCTTGATAAATTAACTGGATTAAGGATTGCGTTTGAGCACGACAAAGAACTTTACCAAGAAGAAAACACCAGAAGAGACACTGTATGATTTTGAAAAAGAATGACGTTAAATGAGTCACTAGTTGAAACCGTCCAGCGTAGACAGTTAAACGTCCAGCAAATGCATTAAAGACATTGAAACTTCCAGCGAAGACAACGAAGATCACCGTAATTAGAGACATGCTTTAGTATTAATATACAGATGCGATCCACAATCATCAAATAAGAGAAGTGCGAACAAATCTCTAACGCTGAGGAAGAAAGACAGCTGGCAATATCTGATTATTACTGCTGTAACTGGACGATGATGAACCAGACAGCATAGAGGTCGTATATGAGCGTGACAAGTCATTAACCAATTTTGGATACAAACGTATATGGAATGGCCGTGTACTCTAGCTGGTGTGATATTTACTTACGGAACATTAGGGGGTAATTTCCCCATATACCTTCTTGCAGAAAGTTTTATTCGATCAGGGTCCTCACATATTTGGTTGGCCTTGGGAAGATGAGTAATATTTTACATCCGCATCAGTAAAAAAAGTACGGGACTTATAACTGACCTTTAAACCGTGTACTATTCTTTGGAATATGATGTTTTCTCTGGGGTACAAAAGGAACAGAGGCAGACAATAAGAGAATACAATTTAGACAGAAAGAATGATGCAACCAGGAAATCAGTTTGAAACTAACTTGTTGTGTATATACAGAAATTTGGACTGCACTGGGAAGCAATTGATGTATTGGCGTATGCCTTGGAAAACGCGAGTTCAGTGTTATCAGCTTTTACCGACCACGTGGATCTGAAGCTGAATGTTATTGCGAACACTTGCCAGCATGAATATGGAAACGATGGCGTTAATGAAATATATTACGACTCTGATCTTAACACTGCAAAGTGATATTTTAGAAAGTTTATTGTTGAATAAGCAATTAAACAATGCTATTTCTTATATACGGGTATGCCGACAGTGAATCAACTTGAGCAATCCGCGCGAGACCGCCGAGTAAGATTCCAAGTGGTTTAAGACAGGCACATTTACACTATTAGGAGTTCTTTCAGATCAGTCATGGCTGGCTGTGAGACAATTTCCACCAGATGAACCACGTCTGGATGCATTGCCAACTATGTATCAACTTGAACAATCCGCGCGAGAACGCGGAACAAAGATGTCTAGAGGTACAACAAAGGCATGTGTACTTATGCTATTAGGACTTCTTCCAGATGAGCCACGTCCGACTGTGAGACAGCTTATTTCAGCAGCGGTACAGTTACAGATCCAGATTCCTCCATGGACCAGGCTGGCCTAAATTGTTACATGTGGTCGCTGATGAGGAAAACCGCTGACGCATCGAAGCTACTATGGCCGCTGAGGCTGACACACATGCTTGTCAGTGAATCCGGTTGCCAGAGTTTATGTTACACCATTTGCAGTATAATCGGGCATTTCTCCCCAAAACAGAGAAGCCAAGCAGAGATGCCGTGAAGCTTCCCTCAAACATGCATCCGTGAATCTTATCAACATTTCAGCAACGAGGCACTTCCTGGTCCAAGATGAAAATCACTCTGGTTGGTGAATTTACTATGCCGCTTCCTATGAAAATTAAAGGTGGGCTTAGCTGTGTTGCCCGTGCACTCTTTAACCGTAGATATATTAAGGCCATCAATGACGACATGGAAGCAAGTTTTGCATCGATTCTCAGAATGTTTGATGACTACACCCGAGAAGGTTCATGCTGGACTCGTTCCATACCTTTTCGGGTGTGCCAGCTGCAGGTTTTCAATTCCAGCTTCGATACAACTCGTCAATAGCCTTGCAACGAATTAACGTCGACCTTGTCTGGAACAGTGAACAACGAAACATGTACGGGTTGATTGCCGATCCGTCAACCGAGTCACATAAAATATTTGATGGAGGAGTGGTAGCAATTTCTAGCAAGAAAGCCAAATTGAAACTGCGAAACCCATTTACTTTGGCGCTTCTGTGTTGGACTTGTCAAATCTAATCATGTACGAGGTTTAATACTATTCGATTAAACCACGGTATGGTGGCAACATTAAGATGTTGTAACGGATACGGACTCATTGCTGATGCACATTGCCAGGAACACGTTTGACACCACTGGGTACCCGAAGGACGATCTACTGTTCAGCAACGTCAACAAGCAAGTCGTGGGGACCAAAAATGTATTGGAGTATGGCCGCCAGCAGAGTGGTTAAAATATAAAAAAGAATGAAAAGAACTGCCTCCGGTTATGGTCGCGAAAAATCTCAAACAAAACATATACGTGGAGTGTCTTCAGCAACGACGTAAATTTGCACACGCGACAAATCTTATTTTGTCAAAGAAACGTTAATAGGTATGTACCGTTGCACCAAGGTAAATTTATTCCCGCTGGATACCAAATTACGGATTTCCCTCATGGAATCACTACTTACACGTAAGGACGCATGCAGATCATAAAATAAATTTTGCCAGTAATTGTGTATTCGCGGAAACAGCTTGTAATTCCTTTCGAATAGATGTCCTACTTGGAGGCTTTGCCACTCGCAGTAGTGACTAATCCACGCTGGCGCCAGATGGCAGCTCGTTGGTTGACTCAGATTGTCGATTCGGTCTGAGATCGTAAACATATCAACGGACCACACCAGATTGGTAACATGACATAGTTATTGCTCTATCTCACTGGGCCACAAACATGTCGAACTAAATTATTTCCGATTAAGTTTAACGTGGATGGCTGCGGCGGAAAATCTTACTATGTAGGAGACAGTACTCTCTCGAATCTCGTCAGCGGGTTTCAACCAGATCACATGTGTAATTTGGTTATTTCACTCTGTCATGACCAATCGAATCATCTTCATCCACTTTTGAGTCCGATCATGAATAAAAATACCCTGCTAGTACTGCTGCACGAAAAATCGTTCCGTAATTGTTTGGTTCCACAATGGCCTTGTGACGATGAATGTTGACATGTTCAAGACGAAACATCATCTCCCAGAAAAACTTTTCCTGGATCCACCTGCCGGACCCACATTCATGTTAGTGGTCCACGTGCGTAGATATGTTTGAACGTATCTGCGACGCTTGATTAATCTTTGGACTTCAACGATTAGGCTTTTTTTTTTTGTATCTCCTGACAATACCTACGACAGTTAGTGCATATTTGTATTTGCGTCCACGTACATGATCATGTCTGAGAAACATAATAGCGTCTGGTAAACTTTGTTGGTTGTCGACATAGCAAACCATCCACAGGAATATTTCCTTGGTATATCTAGTACAACGCTTCTTTGGTAAGCCACGATATCGAGACATTGGAGGTAACATTTGCCACACTCTTTAACTTTTCAACAATTGTTTCGCGCATCCAATAACCGAGGGGAATGTTATATATTTAAATATGATAGCCAGTTTCCCATCGGTGTTTATTAAAACGCCACTCGCGACTCGCGACCATGAGCAATCTTGGCCTTCATGCCTCATTTGAAAAACCATCTGGAGATTCTTTCTCCAACAGCTGGTCGCACGATTGCATTCAAATCTGGGATGCAATCCCTGTCAGCCTTTTGATAAGCACTTACATCGCTTGATGTTTTATGAGCGGAATCACGCCGGAAACATGCAGTATGAACGTTGCTTGCAGGTTTTTCTCGTTTATTGGTCGGTTATCATGCAGTTGTATGTTTAACCATATTCCAAGTTCGCAGTAATTGTATCCAGGAATAGCTTTTCACCAGGATACTTGCTCCATGGTAGTCCGAAAAGCGAGATCCTACAAATGTAAACTTCTTTGCTCAACACCGAAAAAATGTTCCAGGGACTGCGACTCTGTCATTATGTGTTAGAACCCGAGTTTGGATTTGTGGCAATAGTGTTCATGCGCAACAGCACACAATTTGAAGGAAGGATCATAAGTTATACAACAACTTATAATAAACATGGCAAAACGAAAGAGAGAAATTCCTAATTTTATGTCATTGAATTCTCTGCATAGGTGATGCATTGACCACTCCAACACGATGACATATTTCCAAACTCGGTTCACGTGTTAATTATTAGCCTCACATAATAAGGGGAAACACAATTGTTTCTGAATGTAATTATGCGATGATTAATATGGGACCAGCTATACGTTATTGCGCCATCCACGGTCAATCAGTCATATTATAACTTACAGAGGGATTTCAGGTAAAGATGCCATCTTAGTCTACTATTTAGTTATATTTCTCGCTTGATGAAGCCCCTGCAAATGACGACCTTGACCTGGAAAAAATAATTTTGTCGTTTATGACGACGTGAAGCTTGATCAAGATAACCAAGCGAGAATATTAACCCAGGGTAGACACAATTACACAGACGTGATCTATGTAACTCAGCGATACACACACGTGCCTAAAGTGATCCGGACCAAAATGTGATGATATTTTGTTGGGGTTGGTGCGCAAGTTCTCACTTACATCCATTTACCTTTTTTGTCTCCGACGCATCGTAAGATTAATTTCGAAATACACGCGAGAAGGTTAATCAGGCCCCACTTGGTTTTATCACAGTCTAATTGAGTGGTGCACCACGCAAGTATCACGCGGGTCAGGACGCGAACGTGTCTCATACGAGCATGTCTCACGTGTGAAGCAATATAACAACCATAACAAACATATACAGTGACGAAATGCGCCAGCGATGTCATAGCAGAGGCTGCTGACTGGCGCCGCAAAGCTTTCCGCGAACACCTGGAACGTCTCCATAATTATATACGTACTCGCGATCGTGTCAAAGATATACTTCCGTCGCTACAGGCCCCACGGGAAGATCTCACAGCGGGCTTCGAACACGCGTTTGCTCTACTGTTAAAGCCCACCCGTGAAACCTCAGAACAAGTGGCAAAGACTGCCAAACCAACTAAGGATATCATGAAATCCACGAGAGCAACCGCGGAGACTACTGGACATTTGCCAGAGGCGCTTACGGGAATCCAAGGAGGTATAGACATCGAGGACATTAGAGTGGAAGTAGGCGTGGTTTCAAAAAGCACTCTTGTACTTCACAAAGAAGTTAGAGAGGCACCTGAAAAATTTTCACGGCCACCACGCGAGTACAAGTCTTCGATGGAAACAAAGGTTAAATTATATACTTAACAAGTCACCAGTGGATCTTCGATAAATTGTATACGTCTTACATATTGCAGACCCATCGACTGGGATAAACTCTCAGTCAATGTATCATCGAAGACAAGTAAGGCACTTATAGACTTTGAATGACCTAAAATGGTATTTAGTGACATTAATGTGAAGACATATGCTAATAGTGATGAATAGAAGCTTTGCATAAGCGGACTTAATGAATATCCAAACAAGAACTTTGAAGGGGGCCATGAATTGTGGGCACAATATATTGAAACATACATATATCCACCTGAATACAGGCGGCAAGCATGATCACTTAAAGTTGGATTATCATGCGAACTCCAACCCGAACTCCAAGTCGAACCAGAACCCAAACCCAGGCTTGAACCCAAAGCCCCGAGCAAAAGTAGATCTACTTCTAAAACCCTCCACTAGTATTGCCCTAAGACGAGATCTTAAAAAAGAGCAGAAGTTGAAAACAAAATAAAGGTAAACAAAAACAAAAATGGGCAAAAACGCAAATCATCTCCCCAGCCAACCGAGTCTCCGAACTTAACCTCCAACCTGAATCTACATTCAAACGGTCACATGAAAGCATGTTGGGATAAGAAGTTGCCAGGCTGCGATAAATCTTGAAACTCCAAGGCTACCTTTAGTAAAAGGCCTTGGTGGATCAGATTCCAACACATGCGACATGCAACAGGTCTACAAACTTGTGGACAGGTTGAAATCATTTGTGAGGTCGGGTTCGGTAATTGCGACTACAGGAACTATTATTGGCACGCCAATCGGAATTGTCGAATCCGTATCGATAGTAACCGGTGTGGCTGGCGGCACCGGAAAAATAATTTCATTATAGTTACATTAGTGAACACGTGTCTATTTGGCAAATCTTGAGGAGAAACAGAGCAGTCATGGCACTATAAGTAAGTTATTTTGGTGCAAATTGACATTAGCTTTAATTTTTAAGGAACGGATATGTTCTTGATCTGTAGGGCAATCTGTTCTATTTAAATTTCTCATAATAGGAAAGATCCCACTGTTAAAAGCACACAATGAATTAACCTTGTATAAACTTTTAAAGCAGTCTATATAATACTGACAGACAAAATAACCTTCATATTCCATTATATAATTTTAATCTATCCAGCACCGATTAGATATTTTTAAAAGTCTGTACTTGTAATTTCAGTATTTTACAATATCTCATTATTTGGATTGGTCTTCTGCCTAAATTATATTTTAAAAGGAATTTGGTGTTTACATTTCCAGTCTCAATATATTTACAAATATTCATGAAAAACACAGACCTCGTACCCGTAATTAATATTGGTGCAATCTTAGTATCAGATGCGTAAAAAAATGTCCAAAGCGATTTAACAACTGATTTAGGCTGCATTTAAGGTTATGTGGTGCTTTTAAAGCTTGTGTTGCGAGGTATTTGGCACGTAAACCGGTAATTGTTGAGGACAACACACAAAGAAAGAATTTCAATATAAAGTCTGCTTCTATTTTATTATCAACATAATTGATAATCTTCACATGGTCTCGAAATTATTCTTTGTTTCTGAATAATACCGTTAAAGGATCACCGTATGGTACTAACACTTGACCATTTGCTGATACACATTGATCGTACGACCAATACTATCATCGGCATGATTAATTTCTTTAACTTACAAAGTGAATATTTAAGAGACACTTACAGTATTGTAAACTAAATCCTCAAAATTCCAAAATGTCTTATCACAAGTTCAAAAGTATTTAATGTTCCGAACAAATGCAAATAGTCTTGAATGTATGGATGTACCACAATTATAGACTAACCTACATCCTGGCGCTATTATTATGTCTTAGCTTTTTATATCAATGTTGTTTACTTGAATAATGACTAATTTCTTGCCTTAATATCCGAAGCGGAATCAGTCTTATTGTTGTGTTAACTTTTAATTTTGGGCGGATATATTTATTAATTTAAATCATTCCTTGGAATTAAAAAGTGCCCTTTAATATTTCATGGACTCAATAACTCATTTGGAATGATAGTTAATTCCGTCAACGACATTTTTGTTTATATTATTGTAATACAAAAATAGACTGTAATCACATCGCCACATTCCAGGCCATTGGCACATTAGCACCTTCGAGACTAAAACGACATCAACACATTAAGTACTAAAATTTATTTGAAACATCACTGGAATTCAATTGGGTCTATATACATTAGGACTTGTGATAGTAGTTTTAGGATTATTTAGGATTTAATTCACAATACTGTAAGTCCTTTTTAAATTTTCACCTTGTATTGTAAGGAAATATATTATTTGTTGAATTTTACAAAACCTGTTGGTTTTCGCTCTTATCTGTTACTTTGTTTATGACCATTGAGTTGTAACAATAGATTCTCATTAGAATTGGTTTTCCTAAATTTTCTTATTGCACTAAGTGTTATTCTCCATTGTAAAACACACCAAGGCTGTTCCCAGTCAGATACACACCAATCGTATGCTGCATAGGATTTGGGCTGTTTACGCATTTTATTGAATGTGCAGACTCACGTATAACTTGCATGAATATATGTAAGGCAATATCAACTTCGTCACGCTTCAGGGTTGATATTATTAATTCTTACCGTTGCAACAAACCAGCTCATTTGCTGTCCATATATTCTTTTTTACAAACGTCATCTAATGCATAGGTTTCTCTGGAAAAAATAGGTTTTCCTTGATTCTAAATTTCCACTTTCAATACAGGGGTAGGTTGTATGCAGTCTTATTTTACGTTTAAAATTTAGATATATATGATAAAAACGGTGGATCTAATAGTAAGTAATCAGTAACTGTAACTGAAGTATAATGTATGTATGTAT
>JAECUM010014200.1:0-23664 GCA_016617855.1 Megalonaias nervosa | reverse complement strand
TTAATTCATCTTCGTTTCTCTAAAAAAAAAAAACTGTTTTGAAAATGGATGACCTAGTCATGGAGTTCACTTATATATATATATCACCAATATATTTATAATTACATACCACAAGAGTTAGTGGGTGCAGTATGCCTTCATGTTGTATACTCCATGTTGTTCATTCAATATGATCCTGACGTGTCACGATACCTACTTTCATTCAAGACAGTCATGCATTACTGTTATTTTTTCAATGTTATGTCATCTGACTGGCTGATAAAATTAGCTATAACAGTAATAACATGACACCAGAACATCAACCCTAAGCGGTCCCTGTCAGATATTCGCGTACGACAGTGGAGATCTGATTTTAATCAAATTAACACCTTTGGTCAATGATAAAGATGGAACAGGAATGGCGACCTCCTGTAAACCATCTTGCTTCAGTACATAGCATACGCTAACATGATGGCCCTGTGTTCGCCACACTCCTTCTGTTCAACTGATTATGAACCTCGGGTAAACTTTGGTCAGAATAATAACGTTACAGGACCACAAACAAGGTCGCTGAAACAGCTGACCATTTATCAAAAGCAAACATGACCTTGGTCAGAATACCGCCAAAACACAACCATGTATATACAGAATAGGTCTAAGTTTGAGATTCCACTTTCAGACAATCTAGACTTTTATTATTGAAATAAAATTCTTTGTGGTTGATAGTGCAAAGAAAATTCCACCCAAGCCACCAAGCAATGGAAAATAAAATTGGCTTAATAGACAGTTTGCGATATTGTAACCTGTTTATGTTAGTTTAGAAAGTTTACACATGTGTGTCTATCTCCAATAGTATTGATATCATTCATTAGACATTATCAGAATTTCATTATACAGGTCTGCGAATCGGAAATCTACTTCAGTGATAAATTTTTAGGAATTCCGGGGAAGTCATATGGTTTATTTGCTTTGCTATTTTAAAGGCAGTGAGATTATATCCAAACGAGAAGAATCTGGAATTCTACGGTTTCGTGCACTGATGTCTGTTGACTGTAATCTCTATCTTACTACCAGCACCCGCATTACCATCATCATCACCATCACCATCATCATTTCGATATTATCATTGTTGTTGGTCTTTTGGTAAAGGTATGAACAAAAATTACGTAGACAGAAGTGGTGATGTAGTAGCAGTATTAGCAGTGTGGTAGTAGTAGTTGTAATAGTAATAACGGTAGCAGTAGTTGTTGTAATAGTCATCGTCATAGTTGTTGTAATAGTCGTCGTCATGTTGTAGTGATAGCAGCAAAAGTAGTACTGGACCTACTATTTAATTTTACAGGATTAATAAAGGAAATGACATTACTGTAGTTTAAACAAGATGAGGAGGAGGAGGAGGACTAGGAGGTCGAGTGTGTGTGTGTGTGATTTGGATTTTTAACGTATCTTTAACCATTTTTCAGTCATATCGCTACGATGTCTGCAGTGTGGCATGATGTCCCACCCAGTCACATTATCCTGACACCAGGCCAACCAGTCCTAACACTAGCCTCTTAATGCTGCCAAGCGAGGTAACTGCTAGTACCATTTTTGTAAGTCTTTGGTATGACTCGGCCGGGGATCGAACCCACGACATCCCGCATCCGAAGCGGACGCTCTAACCACTAGGCCATCGGAGCGGTTTAGGAAGTCGAACTTAGAGTTGTGTAGTAAATGTGCAGTGATGGCAATGGTGACGCAATTGAGCATTAATATCAAATAACTAACTCATCTAAAATCCTCAAGTAATGAATAAAACGTCAATCAAAATAATAAGTAACAGATATATAATCATACTCACCTGCCACGAAAAGTAACATCCCCAAAACTGACGGTAATAAATTAGTCATGGTTCGAACTCAACGTGCTGCACTTTCGTCCTTCACACATTATCCAAAAGGTTTAAAAATCAAAACACCTTGCACAATACTTGAATGGAATAATTATTTCGTGAGACCCTTCTCTATTTAATCCAGGTCGCCTTCTACTCCAAGGCTAATACTACCGTCCAATGCAAAATCCGATTACTGTACTGTAAATGTTTACTATAATGAACAATGCGTCTTTTGCGGGTGAATATGACCTGCTTCAGTCTTTCCGATTTCTTAAGAATATTCGTACAAACAAAGCAGGATATAGCAAATTGGGTTGTCACAAGTATCTATCAGTATCTATCAGTCAAATGAATATGAGTAAGCTTGTCAACACGCACGCTTCCTCATTGAACCGTATCTACTGACATACTTCTGACCAAGTACATGTACACCAACGCTCCCCGATAAATTGAATTTGTTCTATTTCATTTATTAGTAGTCCTTGCAAAAATGTTGCAGTGATATTTGATCAAATATCGATCTCCGCAGCATGACATGTTCCTATAAAATTATTGGTATCTCCTGTCGTCACATATTAAAATATCCCCGAGGTTATCAGTGAAGACTAAGTGGATTGAAGCTTATCTGAATTGACAATACAAGGTCTTCTGCAGCTGTCATATTTTATCATTGCAGCAGTGTGTTCATCATCTGACGAAGTGTTTAACAAATTAGAACAGCAAATCTCAGCCTACCGATACTATTACAAATCTATTTTACTACGCTGTTTATGGCGCAGTGTGTATTATACTCAGTGGTGTAGTGCTAAATAAGACAGTGAGGGAACGCAAGTTACTCAAATGCGGTGGACAATGGCGAGCGCAAAAAGTAACGGAACACGCAAAAAGTAAGGGAACGCGCTCCCCGCTCGCTCTCATAACACTACACCCTGATTATGCTGTTTTATTGCGTTATGCCTAAAGTACTGAATAAACTTTCTGTTCTGTTTTGTATTGATAGACAAGGCGAATTCGCCAATCAAAACTGTTAAAACAAGTGTCAATAAAACACCGTATCAAAACAATTCAATACTTCAAATATACAGAGCAAGCTGTTAAGAGTGAAGGGGAAGTACTTCCTTTACTACATTAATTCCAACTTGTGACTGAGGTGTTTAGGATTTAGCAAACCATGTATTTGTCAAATAAGTTTTGAAGAACATTGTAACATGTTAAATGGTTCGTATTCTACACTGCTGTCTTACATGTTGTTTTTGTTGTTATTGTTGTTACTTTTGGGGTTTAACGCCATTTCTCAGCGCAAGATAGCCGATATATAGCGGCCAGTATAGCTGATGGAGAAAGAGCGGGGAACTACTGGCAGCTTTCTCGCATACGCACATGGGCCGAATTCGAACTCGAACCCATGCCGACAAAAATGAGATGGCAGTGATAGGCAAAGGCGAGCGCTTTAGACCACTCTGTCACCCTCATTCTGATTAAAATCAGATCTCCATGAAGGACAGGGAAGATTTCATCTTAATCAGATTGGGTCGCTCGGGGTCCCTGCCTTACATGTAGTGTTTGCTTTAAGGAAAACAAGAGACCGTATTTGACCTAGCGCGCCTGTGATTTAGCAAAGTAAAAAGTTTGAACATTATGATTAATCTAGGGTGCGTACGGACAGACGGACGCGGGGGGGGGGAGGCGAAGCAGATCATGCATAAAGAAAAGGTCACCAACGATTAGACTTCGTATTCTCTCGGAAAATAAAAATAAAAATATCAGCATCAACAGGAAACTATGATAAGTGTGAAATGCGAAGACTAATGTAATTGGGTTAATGCATGTACTAGTTTTTTGGTATTCCTAAGATCTGGAAGCTGATAACCAACCACTGATGGGCTCGTCCTGACTTGTATCACATTTTAAGCCATAACTTTAATTTAATGTATTAAATAAACTACAGATGTATGAAGGTTAAATTCATGTTGACCGAATTTGTTCGACGTGCATATAGTTGGCTGTGTTAGATTTCTTGCAATGTACGAAGTGACCAAATATCATAAGTGTATATCGGAGAGGATAGATGAAACAAGCAAACATACTTAAGTTGGAAAGTACATCAGAATCATCCAAGTATAATTAATTACTAACAAATGACCCTAATAATACTTTTAAAAAAATACTTCTTATATTTTTGCCACTTTTGATCCTACTGTATGTAAAAAGAAGTTAATAAAGTGTACAAGTTTAGCTAAGCATTCTTTACAAAGTTTGCAACATTAATTGTATACAATAATTTTCTAACTATTTGTTTGTTTTTACCTATTTTATTTAATTACATTTCGAAGTAATAATATATCTGATTTTTATGCTAGGCCGTGAATTACTGGCTTTTATAAAAGGTATCATTCACTGTGGTGAATTATGACCAATAATTTCGCTGCCGCGTGAATAACAAGATCAGCGTGAAATTCGAAAATTATTCTTAGATGCTTTCGTGGTCGTGTGGTAAAATAACTGCTCCAACAAGGCGCGAATAATTTTATTTTTCTTAATATGCTACATGTATTTAACTTTGAATTCGGAAGAATTATGAAACTGTTTACATTTTCTGTGTGAATAATCAGAAAACAGAGCAGAACATAAAAGGTAAACCGAAGAGTTCACGCGAGATCCAGTATTGCTACAACACATAGAATATCTTGCTATCCAATACGTTTGAGCATAAAATAAAAAGAAAATTTGCTTGCTATCAGTGAATAATGGATATATTTCATCTCGAAGGTTAAATTCGACATTGAATGAAATATATCCGTTATTCACACGTTGCAAGCAAAATATCCTCTACATATTGCACTATAATAACCTTGACAGAATTAATCATTTTCTAGAGATGAAAGGTAGCGTGTGAATTTTTCTAAGTGTTTATAAAAGAGATTTTACCATGTCCGGACATTACAGCATGACTGCTAAATAGCTTTTGCACAACAGAGATGAATAACATTGATCTTCAAGAGAGGAAACCCTTGTTTGTTTGTTTGTCTGCTTGCTTGTTTACCTTTTGTAACTGTACATATAAAACTTTATTTAAGTCTAAAGAAGAAACAATTCAATATAGAATTCATGCAATGTAACAAAGTATCATTATCAACATGGTTTATTAGTGTACTGGCTTTATCAGCTTCAGCCAAAGAAAACTTTACTTTCTCCAAAAGTCTGGCAATCTGGCGAATAGCGTTGGCCATTGGTCGAATGTTCTTGGTACCGTATTGGAGGCCATTGACCAAAGTTTCGACATTAATGACTTTCCGTTCTGCTACATCCGCTCGTTTCAGAGCCTCCAATATTCGGTCCTCATGTTCATTCATTGCTTCTAGCACTTTGTTGACGATGGCATTCAGATCTGAAAGAGTTACAGTCTATAAGCATGTCCAAACAGAAATCATAGACATACATGATATATAGTGTTAACTGAGTAGTCAGAAAAAGGTCTTAAAGACACGGTTAATAATATCCCCACGTGTGCTTCACTCGCTCACCTGCAAAAAATATTAATTACACCATGTCAGTCAGACTTACTTTGCACCTCATCCCCGTACATGTGACCAACATCAAGTCTAGAGGCCGACGCGGATATTGTCAGGTGTAAAGTTCAATCGTTAGAAGGAACTTACTTTTGCATCTTCCACTGTTCTCATCTTAATGAAGGAATGTATTATAGAGTCGGCAAACACTGTATCTCGCAGTAAATATCTCAACGTGAACAAGAGCGAAGGTTTATCCCTGCAGGCAAAATTTGCGCAATTCGTAAGTTTAGGAGCCAGTAGCTTCAGTTTGGTGAAACACAGACAGGTCAATCATATCTTGATGAATAGCAAAATATCACAGGAGTAAAGCAACCAAACACTGTGGGGGTGCGTCTTCAAAGACGGAAATAGCAGTAGATTGAGGGTCAGGTGTGGAACAAAGTTTTGGGAAGTTACCTTGTCTCTTTTATATGATTGACCGGGTCCTATGTCAGAACGGGTCATTGGGGATATCTGAGGTAATTTTTCACTCGGTATGATTTTGTTCCCTTCATGTTATTGTTCTTTTTTTTTCAACATTAAGCTCGCGTTGAGGACCTGTGATAACACAATGTTAGATATTGCAGGTTTTAGTCTTGGAGCATACATAGACGAGTTCCTCGAAAGTAATCTAACCTTGAGAGAATATACACTGTAGTAAATTCGGACTTCGATAATTCAAAAACTATTGATAGGATTTAGCTGAATGTTGGAAGTGAACTTATTTATTTGTATTTATGTAATCAAAGAATTTTTTACATTTTTGCTTACTTAATGAAGATTGTTGCATGTTAATGGGATTAGGTAAATAGTGAAACAAAATATTTTGCTGGTAATTGTAAAAAAAAAGTATTTCGTAAGAAGTTTTAAGAGAATCATCAAACTTACAGCTGTGTGTTGGTGGTGTGTTGGATTTTTAACGTAGCTTCAACACTTTTTCAGTCATATCGCTACGATGTCTGCAGTGTGGCAGTTTATAGTGATGTCTAGCACTGGGGCATCATGCCCCAGACATGTAGCATGATGTCCCACCCAGTCGCATTATCCTGACACCAGGCCGACCAGTCCTAACACTAACCTCTTAATGCTGAGCGCCTAGCGAGGCAGCTGTTAGTACCATTTTTGTAAGTCTTTGGTATGACTCGGCCGGGGATCGAACCCACGACCTCCCGCATCCGAAGCCGACGCTCTAACCACTAGGCCACCGAATCGGTCAACAAACTTACAGCAGTTTAACTTCTTCTAGAGCGAAGAGAATACATGCCTCGCTTAACTGATGCTGGTACGCATTAACGGCAAGGTTGACTCGAAAGTCATGGTGTGCATTAGGCCGATAAATCAGCCCTTCACCCGTGATGATGTTGATTTTCGGGTGAGGGGCTGATATCACATATTCATTAAAAGCTGCAATTATCTGCATTCAAATTTGGCTGCACACATCGATGGAAATTTTATACACTTACCGGTATTTCTCGTGGCTGTGCAGCTACCGTCAGCTGTAGAGTTCTTTTGGTGACATGTACATTATATTTCCGGAGCATATCATATGTTTGGTGACTTGTAAATCCACCTGGAATGGCACAACTATCTGTCCTGTGGCCATTTTGAATTTCGCTTGATATGGCTATGACCAATTTCCGGTATGTGTCTAAAGTGTACGCAGGCTTATTCCGGAAAGATTTGCATGCAGCAAAATTGCACATTTTAATGAACAGGTCACATCAGACCCACATATCGTCCATCAGTATCAACACAGATTTGGGGGGTTGGGTTGGTTGATTTATCGGACTAGGTGTGCATCTGATCTATTACGAACTGTAGCACACCTCCTGTCCATGGGCATCCGCACACAGGGGCAAGAGGGTGGGGTTACTCCCCCCCTCCCGCAGGGTTTCACCTCTAAACAATGGTAAAATGTAATAACTGATCACTACTGACCCCCACCCCACCCCCGCGAAAATAATTCTGTCGGCGCCCCTGCTACTGTCTTCAAAACTATTCATCTGACACAAGTATAATCTAGTTGAAAATTATTTAATCCATTCATACCTTAGAAATTTCAGATCAAACAATGTTCCGTCAGCGCAGACTGTTTTAATTCCGAAAAATAAATTCATCAACGGCGAGTGCAATGTTAAAGAATGATATTTTTAGAAGACGGAACAGCCTAATATACATGTAAGGTGCTTGGTTTTGCTGCGGATGCTGGCGCCGGTAAGAATAAAAGTCGGTACATTTATACTGTATACAACGTGCACGCAAAGTGTTTATCTTTACCTGTGAACAAAACAGTGAATACCTGGAGACTTTATTGTCTTATGACTGGAATCTAGTGGTGTGTGCTAAAAATTGACCTCAACATCTAAAACCAAAAGAAGTTCAAACCTATTCCATCGACACAGACGCCAGCCATTGGCTAGGAGCACACTGGGTTGTCATCCACTTTCCCAACTACCACAGTGTAGACGATTCCATTCGTATGGATTGCCTCCTCTGGAAAACGGAAACATTGACTTTATGGGAAGAAATAATGTGTGACTATAAGGATCATATTCCATCGAGCTTGAACAATATTGTGTGTATTTTTTGTCATCCGTTAGAACATCTAGTGACATGTCTTGACCATGATTAATCTAGATACGACGATACTAATATAATTGTGGTTTTGTGAACATTAATTTAATTTAGCTCAGAAATGTAACATGGATCAGTAGAAAATGACAGTGTATTAGATCACTGAAAGTCTAGTCTGACTCCACGGTGTTGTTAACGTTGAAAATACATTTATGTTTAATGTGTTTAGTATTTTGTAAACTGAAGAGGAAGGTACGTGCCCCAATTCTCCCTCTTCATATCTCATGTTTCAGTGAACGTGGCTTATAGAAAAGATATTGATTTACAAAAATAAAATTGTTTTGACTTGCGTTTTTAATAATAAAAAGGTATTTTCGACATGATAGTATATCGATAGTGTCTGTTGGGTAGTAATCAAAAGGCATATGTTGAATAGTATATCAAACGATCGGGTGTTGGATAGTATAACAGAAGTGTGTGTGACTGATAATATATCAAAATATATGTACTGGATATGATTGGAAAGTATGTCAAAAAGCGTGGGTTTGATAGTGTATCAACGTATGTGTTGGACAGTATGTCAAAAAGTGTGTTTTTGATAGTATATCATAAAGTATGTATTGGACAGTATATCAAACAGTGTGTGCTTGATAGTATATCAAAATGTGTGTATTTGATAGTATATTAAAAAGTGTGTGCTGGACAATCTATCAAATAGTGTGTATTTGATAGTATATTATAGTGTATGTGTTACACAGTACATCAGAAAGTGTGTGTTGGACTGTATATCAAAAAGCGTATGATTGATAATATATAAAAAGTGTGTATTCGATAGCATATAAAAGTATGTGTTGGACAGGATATCAAAAAGTATTTGTTGTACAGTATATCAAAATTTATGTGTTGGATTGTATATCAGAAAGTGTATGTTGGATAACATATAAAACATTTTGGCATTCACATTCCTGTTTGTCGCCAGAATGGCGTTCTCATGTTAAATCCTCGTTTGGAGTCAGAGTGTTGCCTTTGGCGCCAGGATATCGCCGCACAAACCTTTCGCCATTACACTGTGGTGTAGATACTGTCACATCGTGTGCAGGCAAGAGATTCCTGCCTTGGTATTCGAAAAGTGGAGGTTTCCACCGCACCATAGATCGTTCATAAGCTTACATAGCTACGATACTCTGTATAAACACTTGTTGCAGTTAATTGCTGGTAAGAAAGTTGAACTTTGAAAGATATTATTCTCGCACCATACTTCTCAAATGTCACTTCTATACGCTACTCTCTCTGGGACTTTTAATGGCAACAGTTTGTAAATCTACCTTTTTCATCAAATGTCTCGCTCGACGTAGACATTAAACTTACCAGTATAATAATAGTTTATTGGACTCAGTGGTTTTTACTTGGTGTTGAAGTAGTGTGGCTTCATAAATCAAGTGGAACCATCTACTTTCGTAATTGATCTGGAAAGTTAGTAATTTTATTCTTTGTTCTCCCATTCTCGCGTAAAAAAAATGGCATCAAGTGGTTGCAAAAAATAAAAGAGAACGAAAGCCCTTCCTTAAATGGCGATCAATGGGCATATCTCAGACTACCTGAAAGCTCTGTTGAGATTTAAACTGATCAAAGATCTAATTCGTTTGATATGCAGCACATGGAAGTTCACAATAAAGAAATTAACACGGACCATAGTATGGGTCTTGAGACAAGTGTGATCTGTAAACTAAATATTCATTACTGTTACGTGTCTAGGCTCGTACAAAAGCAACAACAAAAGAGTGAAGCCAACAAACTTTGTAAAATTTAACAAATAATTTATTTCCCTAGAAAAACAAAATAAAAATGAGAAAAAGGACTTACAGTTTAGGAATCTAATCCAAAATTAATCCATGAATTAAGAAATATAAGTTCTATCAAATAAAAGTCCTAAATGAATCACAGGCCGAATCCCGATGAAATTCCAAGATGGAAAGCGATGACGTATGCTGTAACCTTCACAGTGTTGCCGTGTCAACAGTTCCTTGTTAAATCACAAAGAATAATATTTCAGTTTTTGAATTCCGAAGAATTTCAATAAATGTCTTTGATCAAGAATTCTGATGAGGAGCACTTATATGTATGTTTTCTAGAGAAATAAATTACTCATTCCGAAAAATAAAAACCCAACTCAAACTGGTCACAACAAAACACCTTCGAGCTTCAAAGATATAAAGCACAACTTGCTATTTCTTCTCAAAATTACGACTATACAGTAAATTAAGACGTAAAACAGATTCCCGGATGGATTCACGTGACCACCTTCTAGAAAATCATGGAAACTTTTCACATGTCTAAAGTCACGTACTACAGTACAGCCTTAGCTAAAAACCAATGCTGTTTTACTCTAGAAATGAATAATAAAAAAGTTGTTTATTTCAAAGCTGAAACTGTTTCGGAATCTAGGTCAGCAAAAGATACAATGTTTCAAACTACTGACTGTTTATCAGGATAAACAGGACTGAATTGAATTTCTAAAAGAATCAAATTCAGTAGACAAAATTATCATTACAATAACATATAATGGAATAAAATAAAATAAAATAAAATAAAATTAACAAATAAACAATTTAATTACATATACATAACATTACTAAAAGGTAATTCGTAGAATTTGTCTGATTTAGTCTCGCTACAGTTGAATTGTACCAATGTTTTATATACAATATACAATTCCATTCTTCGATCACTGAGTCTGTAAATGACACTTTCAGACAAACAATATTGTTATATGCAAGGGGTCTCTCTCTACCGAGGGAGTCAAATACTTGCGCGGGTCTGGCTTGAGGCCGAATGTTTTTCCCATTTCCAAGGGGAACAATACAGCAGTTGTTCTCTTGAAAGCGTGAATAGTCTAAATTTTTTTAAGATATCTAATCACCTAGTTACTATACATCACGAAACTCTAATTTTACACTTGCTGTTTTTTCTGGTTTCACATTTTATGACTCTTCAGTAAATGTTTTCAAACCGAATATTAGTACTTCACGCCATGCAATACAAAACACGCACCAAACACATAATACAAAGAAGTATTACTATGTCAAATTACTAAACACATACCTAAAACTTTCAGCGAATTCCATATGTTAATAAATAAAGACAGGGTCCATTTTACGAAAGTAATCCATGCTGTCATAAAGTCTTGTGAATACTGTACATTATGACGTCTGCTCGGGCTGAGAAATATCTTCCCAACTCTGATTCCTCATACTCAACAAATAATCACTAAAATGTAACAAAGCTATAAACGGGGACATAAATACAAATATTATACACCCTAGGTTTATTACAATACAATCTACCTTTCATTTTGTTATTACACAAACTCTCTCACCTCTGACCAAAGAGATCGCCGAATAGGACAATAAAATACTTCGCAACTACAAAGCATAAAGCAATCTCAAAAAAACAGAATTCCACGATAAGCAGACTTGAGACAATTGGTGATCTCGAGTAGAAAGTAGAACACAGTCTTCAGTTTCACAACACACCTCTCTATATCCCAAGAGGAAAGATCATTTTAATAATACACTTGGCCTGGAATTGACTCTAAATAATATCAGCATATCCAAAAAGATTGGCAACCAACGGTTCGATGACGCTGTCAAGTACAATCTGTACAAGAGTATTTGTCAAACTCCTATCAAACCTTGACCAAAGTGATGAAAAAGAAGAAAAAACTAGAAGGAACCAAATTGTTTGTCATCAAAGACCTAACCAGACCAAAGTATGAACTAATAAAGGATCTCAAAGTAAATTGGAATAATAAAAAGAAATTTTCAGTTCTGTACAATGGACGGTTGTACTTTTCCTAAGGAGAAGTTGGACATTAAAAGAGGTCCAAATCAGGTGCGAAGATGACGTTATTAAATTAGGTGATGCCACCACTAACAAACTATAAGTATACTGTTATATAGACTTAATTTGTATTATTTTTTGGCATTTTTAAATGATTATATGTTATATATGTTTATAATTTGTAATTGGCCTTAGCCCAAAGTCAAGTTCACTGTGTCCCTGACTAGAGACATTTCTTTGTGAACAACATATTACATAGCTAATATTTTCTCAGTGAGTGTGGATTAAATATTCAAATGATTATTAATGTTAAACACGTTTATCCCAGTCTCATTACAGGACACTAGATTTCCCTACATACATGGACAAATCTGGTCTACCTTATGTTTGCCATGTTCTTTATTATAATTTAGTAATAGATCTTACCTGTTGATAGCTTAGAATGTTCTAGAAATGAACTTTTGGCCCTGATCCTGGTTCTATTTTTGTGTCTTAGCTTTTTATATAATGTTGTTTACTTGAGAAATTCCTCAATCTTGCCTAACATCTTTAGCAAAATGAATCTTATTGTTGTGTTCAAATTTTCATTTGAGTGGAATGTATTCAAATTATTATTCACTGAAAATGCAAAGTTATCATCAATAATATTATTGGTCAGAAACATTAATTTGGAATTAAGAAAAATATTTTTGGATTATATTATTGTGACACTGGAATTCAATTGGAACTTTATATATTTATACCCGAGATAAAACTTTTATGACTATTTCGGATTTAATTCACAATACTGGAAATTCTTTTTAAATTTTCGGTTTGCATTCTAGGGAAATAAATTATTTGTTGACTTTACAAAAGTTGCTGGTTTTCGCTATTTTCTGTTAATTAGTTTAAGACCATAGATTCGTAACAATACATGAATAATATTATGCAAACGTCATTCTCATACCACCTATAGTGTTCTCATGACTCTTTGGTACCTACTGTAGTATGGTATAGCTAATGCATAAAGATACTGGATGCTTTTCCTTATCTCCTTACACAATATATACATACATTCGTCTGTGTACTTGTAATATCCTCCAGCTTCATTCGCCATAATATATGCATATAATATCATTCAAAATCAATGTAGAACCAGTTTTATTTTAAACAATCTTATATACCCACACTTATCACCTCGTGGAACGATCTGTCGCAATCCATAAGAAATCGTTCATCTTACTACCGTTTAAAACAAGAAAAAAAAATGTCAAGTGCATAATTTCTACTCCAAGTTGTTTAACGTTTGGTAACAATCAAGATTCTGTGTTTTAAGCTGATTCAGACATAAATGTATTTCGCTGAATTATGATTTGTTAGAATTAGTTTTATTGTCGATCCTTTCTGTTTTTGTGATTTTCCAATAGAAAACGAGTCATTGTCTGTTGAGTGCAGACTATATACTAACGGAAGAAATAAGCTTATCACAGATTATCAGCAATGAATGTTAATGTTGATTCTGATACATGTTTATTTAGCAACCAACTTTGAACAGCAGCAAACAAACAACATTTTGCTACAAATGATAAATGCACGAATGTGTTATTAACACAAAAGATTCAAAGCATTTGGTTACATTTTGTTCCATCAAGATTACAGTTAAAACATTTACGTTCCGGACTACACCAACCACTCTGCTCTTATCCTTTTTTCATCCCTCTCGTGTCATTATATGTATGTATGTCACCTATCTTCACTATTTTCACAGCTTTTCCATGAATACTTGTTAATGAATTGTTTATGTTCTAATAGAGACATGTCTGCCGAAACCTTCCGTACGTTAACTGCGGCGTCAAACTCGAAGGAAAAGAAGCTTTCTGTCACGCAGCTCACCCTCAGGATGGCTCCACGATACGATGTTGTCTTTAAAAAGCGTAAAAATGAGACGGCAAAGCGCTCTTTTTTCTGTCAGCTTTTTATGTACCTTTGATAGATAAGTAAATGGCTCAAGTGCTATAACCCTTATTCTATATTGTCTGTATTTTTACAGAAGATCGTACAATATCAATATTGCTCTTAACATTTTTATTTTGTTTGATCATTTATTGTTTTATTTTGTTTGATCATTATTTAGATACCCCAACCCACTACAACCAACACTGCTACAAGTTGTTAATGCGCGAAGACATTATTAAGAATGCAGCCAGTAAACATTTTAGCTAATGAGTGTACTAGAACAGCTTTATAGCTGACAAACCAATCATCTAACGTCTCCACCTTATTGCATTTTAAAACCACCAGTTTGAGCCGATCTCGTCGAGGAATCGGTCGGCTAGGCAAAGGCGGATTGAATCAGTCTATAGGGCGATGGTTGGCGCCAGTCAACACATTAAAGGCCCTCCACGAGCTTAGCCAACTCCAAAGGGAAGGAGGGACAACCAGCCAACCCAAACTCCCCAACCCTCGTCCAAATCCCCGTGCTTGGTATATCCAACATTTCGACCTAAAATCCAAAAGTGTTAAAAAGAAAAAACAAACACCAGTAATTTCAGACGGAAAAGTTTACTCCGTCGGACGGGGCGGGAGGGGCAAAATTATTGAATAAAGTCAAACAGGACAAACAAATAACACAAAAATATCACAAAAGAACCCGTAGGATTTACAACAATACATGAATGTGTATCTAATTAAAGTATTATTTCAAAACTGTGGATATCGCACATTATTAGTTTGAAATCTGATGATAAGATACACAGACTTATAAACAGAGACCTACAACATACAGACAGAGAGATGGATGCATGTATAATTCGCAATGCACTCCTTCCTCTCATTCCACTCCAGTTGCAACAGGAAACAAGATTATATGAATAATAACTTCAATTTGCATACTTTTATTAATTTATTAATAAATATTAGATAATAAGCATAAAATATTTGTTTTGTATGTGCACGCGCGTGCGTATATGTGTGTGTCTGTGTGTGTATGTTGGTGATAATTTTGAAACTTACAACAATTACAACGTACCATAACAACAAAGAAATACAACAAGCATCATTTGGAACACATTTTCAAGACGACACATAATTTATTAAGTATGTATGATAGGGATTTCCTAACTCATTAGTCTCTGATTATGGTATATATATATATATATATATATATATATATATATATATATATATATATATATATATATATATATATATATATATATATATATATTTGTGTTTCAAGAGTAAGTGTGAACACAGCAAAAATTATCTGATAATTTTTAAAAGGCTTTCTGTATTTATTTGAGATGCGAAAAGATAAACCTCACAAAAGTTGGTACACTTTGAAAATATTTATCCCAATGCTTGTTGATACATTTCAGATTTATGCCTAAACATACAATGGTCAATAACCAGTTAACGAAACTTTCCTGCATATACCACATAAAATGTATATGTTGTCAACATCCATTTATTGGACTTTTGCTAGTTCAACTTTAATCTACCCGAGTGGCCAACTGACCTAAGGCGTTAATCTACCCGGGTGGCCAACTGGCCTAAGGCGCTCGCCTTTACAGTTCACTGACATATCACCTCTGTCCGCATAGGTTCGAGTCTCGGGCTCGGTCAGTGTGGATATTTGAGAAAACTGGTCAGTAGCTTCCCGTGGATCGGTGGTTCTTCCCAAGGTATTCCCAGGTTCTTCCTCCACCAAGTTTACTGGCCGCCATGCACAGCATAACATATGCTGAAAAACGGTGTTAAATCCATAATGACATCAATAATATACCATATAGATTATATACATTTAGCAACATCCAGTTAATGGTGCCTTCATATGGTACATACATTTTAAACATTAATTAACATTCTGTTAAGACACAGTATTAGTCATAATAAATATTTATATCTGAATCCAATTACTTTCAATCTGAAAACGAACAAGACAAAAATGAAAAACAGCAAAATGGAGAGCTCTATGCACCTAGAATACCACTGTCGACGACCCCGATAATCATCCAAACTGTAGACGCCATCTTGTTTAAATAAACATGAACTGATAACGGTTCTCTCTCTCTCTCTCTCTCTCTCTCTCTCTCTCTCTCTCTCTCTCTCTCTCTCTCTTCTATGATTCGAACACACGGGTGTGGGAATATAGTCCTCATGTATCATTTTATCTGTTAGAACACGATTCTGTAAAATTGCACAAATCTGTGAATACATTAATGAACCTATTAGTGTGTACACAGTTCAATAAATTAAATGACAGAAGAAAAAGAAAGAATACGAAAACAACAAAAACACTTGTATTTGGCCTGCACACTTTATAAAACTGAACTAATTAGTAGAGGAATAAAATCTTGTAGACAAAGATTCCGATGTAAACGTTTACAGATTGTGCAGAGGTTCGTGTCATTTTTATTTATCCTTATCAAGTGTAAACAAATCTAAGACTGCAATTTCTATCCATTCATCATATTTCATTGGATATCTCTACAGAACAAAAGCAAATTATCAACATGTCCAATCACATTCTTAGACTTTAAAAACTTGGTACATAAAATACATTCATTTAACTACATACAATAATACCAGCATTTGTGATCCCTCGCATGCATAACCCGAAAGGTCCGGCTCATAGTACCGTTGTCATATGATCGCACTATACTTGAGAGAGATGGCTGTACATGGCGAGAAGTCAGTCTCATGCAGATATCTTTCCCTCTTTTCTCATAAGTTTAAAATGGCTGACAATAAAGCCCGTGTCAAAGCTAAAATAATCGTAACAATGCAAGTGATATTTAAATAAAACAGCGTTGTTGTAATACAAGAATTTTGCATTATGTTGGTCTCGGTGCTTTCATATAGAAAATGAAGATAATATTAATAGCAAAACTGTGATGAAAGCACTGGTGGGGTGACTTGCTGAGCTGGTCTCAGTGTTTGTACCAAATGTTGCTCCAGATGCTGTAGTGAAAACACTAGTAGAGGAACGTGCTGAACTCGTCTCATTGTTGGTGCCAAATGTTGCTCCAGCAGCTGTAAGAAAAGAGGAATAAGTGTATAAGATGTACACAGTCTGTGCAACACGACCTGTACGTGGTCACAACAACTGTACCAAATATATGTCGTCTGGAACGTTTTAGTGCCTTTAGATGAAGGGTATAGAGTGTACAATTTTGTATCGTATAGTTGTAACCTCTAATCCACAAGGTGACAATGTAGGTTTGTTCCTAGAATTCCTTGCACATTAAGTTCTGACAACAATATCAACAACAGTAATAACTCATGGTTCTCATGGACTAGTGTGGATGCATATAGGAATACAAATAGAGTTCACATAAATCATTTATATCAGATGACCTCAAAATGTGTGGCCTAATTTTCCATGTCTGTTTCAATAAATGAGAAGATGAAAAAGGACTCTCCTACAGACCCATGGAACAGTACAATGTAACAACTAAAACTCACGCTTCAAGTTTGTTTTTCCCTGTAAGATCATTTGTATTACCAACAAAAACATACGGACTCTGATCATTATTATTACTTCTGGGTCAGTGTCCACGAATGTAGTCCAAGTCTATTTTTAGAGCGTTTTTTTTCCCTCTCATTTAGGTGGTGATACAGGGGTTAGATTTAGGCATTTTTTGGTATTAATTTAAAGGAAATTGTTTTTTCTTGAGAATATGAAATTTGAAAGCATTATGGTGTGGTTGTCTGTGTGTATTTTGGCCACAGTGCACCGTGAGTAATTGCTGGTCCGGAAGTGAAATCAGGGACCTATTGCAGATTGTTTTATTTACAGTCCAGCATCTCTAAAACGTCCCAGACAACCTATGACAACAACTCATCTTTGAAGATACTTTAGATAAACATATGATTGACTAGGATTTGGATACACTAGAAAGTTCAGTACTGACAAACAAATGTACTACATAGGAAAAATAACTGTTAGTCCAAGTACACTTGTACATGTGCAGAATCTGGATTGACTTAAGTTATGATTCTGTTTATATCATGAATACTCTCCGAAATTCAAAACATACATATTTATTATATAATGTGAAGTAACTTATGCTAGTTATATAAGACAAGTGTCAACTTATTTGATTGCTTCTTTTGTGCATTTGATTTGGTTGTTGCTTTTTTGTGTTTTGTTTATAGCAAAATATTGTTCTGTCACAAAATAATGGCGAGGTCAAAGAGTTCTGAGGTTACGTCTCTCTAGTGCATTGGGATTTAATTATAGTTCATTTCTAGTCGAAGCGTGTAACGTAGGATTTCATTTTTTTTTTTTTTTTAAAAAGTTATTTTTGGTTAGAGAGAAGTCGATATTTATAGAAGTCTGGGATGGGGAAGGAGGAGAAAGGGATAGAACGTTAGGCGAAGTTTCATTGTAAATTAGATTTCACAGAAATCGAAACTCCAGATACCGTTACACATATATCATGGGGACTTTGTACTCCATTAATTTTGTACGGAAAATTGTAGTCGGCAAATACTTAACCAATTCCAAACTCACCTTCCTTCATGTAGGCACCCACTAGCCCTGTCCCAGCATATCTAGCTGGTTAGGACTTGGAGACGTCCCCTTGTTTATTCAAAATGTAATGGTCTGTTAACTTTTTCTTTAAAAAAATTGTATTTTATATCTTTTTTTTTTCTCTGTACTACCTTCTGTTTGTGCTTTTGTCATAGAAACAAATAAATATAATATGTAAAATTAAATTTTGGAATAAGAATTTTGTCCGGGTTGCTCTTTTCTTTGTTCTTTCATATTTGTTTTTGCTAAACACATCGGAAAATAGTGACTTTTCAAACAATTTGGACAACTAATCCGCTTCACAGTACTATCCTCGGAATATACAAGTAGGTTAACAAAGTTCTTGTATAAAAAATGTAAAATGTACCTATACCTAAAATACCAAAAGACCTTTTTCACATCATCTTTAACCTCACGATCAATTCGTATCCAAATCGTTCATCAAAATTTATTTTCATACAATGATCACTTCCTAAACGGCACTAGTTACTATTCAAAGAAAGGGAAGTAACTCATCGAAAATGTTTTATTAGATTTACAATTTCAGAACACTGAGAAAAATATGATTCCGGATATAATGTTTCGTTTGGTTTGTCTTCAGTTTATTTCTATTGAAAATAAAGTTAACGCAATTGTGACTGGTAACAAATTCTTAAACATAGAAATACTTCTCTCATACAAAGAAAATGTACAGTGTCAAAACGTTTTGCATGAATGTCTGCGCGATTCAGTAAAATTATAACGAGCATATATACATTTTTAAAAATTCCTCCCCCACCCTCTCCATCTTCTGAAAATTTTATTAATCCGGTGCAAAGGAGGCAAACACATTACATGACATTTACGTAACAGAGAGACTGATATTTGAAGACAATGAACTCGAGCAAATAGGAACTTACCTGGGCACCAATTACACATGCTGGGGCATTCCTGGGGAACGTTTACGTATACAGGACAAGCAGACTTTCCATACAAAGGACACTGCGGGGGGTCTTTAATATCCGTGCAGTTTACTACAAAAATGATCCAAGCCCAAGATATAGGCACTACTTTCAATGTACATGCAGACTGAGCATTATTTTGGAACAAGCACAGCTTTATGTTGATTGCTTATATTTCTTAGATTAATTAATTAATAAATTTATACGTTTGGTTTTTTATTTTATTTATTTCTTTTTCCTAATGTTTGAGCACTATAATTCCAATGAATGTTTATATTAAATAAATGAATTCCTCTCAATGTAACTTTCAAGACTGGTAATAGTACAAAGAATGCATAATTCTAAGTATCAATTTTCTTATCAGTAAACAGATCAGTGTTATGACACCAACCAAATAAGGAACTAGGTCAGCTGGCCTCTCATATTAGAACTCAGGTCCTTGTCGGATCACTTGATGTTTACTTGTACTAACAGTATAACTTAACCTTGAAACCACTGACTAAAACAATTTACGCACTAAACATGACTAATCTTTAAAATGCGAACTTTCTACTGATAAAGAATGTAGTATTTAAAATATTATTACTAAATAACCGTACGAACTATAATTATGAATGATAATACACACAACATATGTATACATAACAGTGAAACATACGCTAAGCAAGGGCCATATAAATATGATTTATTTGAATTTATTACTGTTTATACACTTACGATAAGATTTACATATTTTCAAGAAACATTTTGTTCTTGAAATGGTTATTTTTTTCATGAAATTGATTTGGCCCATGTAGTTCCAATAGGAAGAGGTCCAAAATGATAGAGGACATTGATTTTAAGAGAAGTAATTCTAAAAGCCAAAAACGAGCGCTCACTGTTACGGATCACTGCCATCTCACCTCTGTCTGCTTGGGTTTGAGTTTCAAGCTCGGCCAATGTGGGTACACATGTAAACCCTTTAACAACAACAACAACAACAACAACAACAACAAAAGCCCAAAACGTCAGACAAAATCTATTCATAATAATTATGCGCTTAATCAAAAATAAACTTAGGAGGAAATTTTTGAAAGCTGTTGGCTGTTGCTAAAAATAAATCCTTCCTTATTTTTGTACGGAAAATACATCTTTGCATAATTTTAGGTTCCATTATAAATGTGAGAATAGGCTACAGTAAAATGTGAGAATAGGCTGCAGTATAAATGTGAGAATAGACTACAGTATAAATGTGAGAATAGACTATAGTATAAATGTGAGAATAGACTATAGTATAAATGTGAGAATAGACTATAGTATAAATGTGAGAATAGACTATAGTATAAATGTGAGAATAGACTACAGTATAAATGTGAGAATAGGCTATAGTAAAATGTGAGAATAGGCTACAGTAAAATGTGAGAATAGACTACAGTATAAATGTGAGAATAGACTATAGTATAAATGTGAGAATAGGCTACAGTATAAATGTGAGAATAGACTACAGTATAAATGTGAGAATAGACTATAGTATAAATGTGTGAATATGTAGGAATGTGGATAACGTGTACTTACAAGAGCACAGTGGTTGAACATAAAAAGGTAAGCGTTTGTTGCATGTGCATGTACATTTATCCAAGTCCATGTCACCTCCATTTAAACAAACCTTGTTTCCACAGTCTAAAATAAAAAATAATGCAGCACAACAATAACAATTTTATTTATTTATTTACCAATGGGCATCATGTCACGCACCAGAAAAAAAAATTCCACGAGAGGGACAGAAAGAGCTATGTTGACAAATCTCTAAACAATACTGTACTTTCCCCCCCCAAAAAAAAAAAAAAAAAAATTTCAGCATTCCTCTTTCAAGATAATAGAAATGAGACCATGACAATGATCCAACAGTCTTTTGAAGATCGATGGTATTTGATATGTTTTGTTTGTTTCTTTGGCTTTAGAATTCATCAGGATAAAAACCTAGTGGTTCACAATTCAAGAAGTGCATTGTATCACGTGTCTAGCTCACGACAAAATATATTCATGGTGGACAGTTTTAATTCCTTTGTTATATACATGTAGAGAAAATGTATAGTAATAGTACATTTTTTAGTACTTACCGCAGAGTCCGTTAGAACACGTAGAGGGACAATCAGCACAAGTGGCTCCCCTTTTGTATGGATATGCATTGTCCAAATTTCCCCTGTCAATATATACATGTAGATGCCATAGCAAATCAAGTGAGTACAGTCGAAAGAATGCTTAAAATAAGAATTTTTGCACGAAACCTTTTATTTCGTTTTTTTTTCCTAGGAAGTAGAATAGCAGAATTTGATGCGAACGCATATTTAGCAGAATTTGATGCAAACGCATATTTAGCAGATGTGCCTAAAATTCAACCCAAATCTTGTAAGAAATTTTTTTTCATTTCTGTATCATCTTTGAATCGAAATACTGCCTGACACAATGAGGGAACCAAAATATCTGACCACGTTACAGTTAGCGGTGACAAGTTTATGGAGGTTCAAATACTACTAAAACAAATCTGTCTGGAGCAGAATAAGTAACCAATATGCACAGAATAAATAACCACTATGCACAGAATAAGTAACCAATATGCACAGAATAAGTAACCAATATGAACAGAATAAGTAACCAGTATGCACAGAATAAGTAACCAGTATGCACAGAATAAGTAACCAGTATGCACAGTATAAGTAACCAATATGAACAGAATAAGGAACCAATATGCACAGAATAAATAACCATTATGCACAGAATAAGTAACCAGTAAGCACAGAATAAGTAACCCGTGTGCACAGAATAAGTAACAAGTATGCACAGAATAAGTAACCAGTGTTACGTATCAGCTCGTTCCAAGTAACACAAAGAAAGAGTGAAGACAACAAGCTTTGTAAATTTTAACAAAAATAATTTATTCCCCTAGAAAACACGGAGAAAAGGTAAATATGTGAAACAAGACTTACGATTTACGAAGAAGATCCAAAAATTTGTTCTAAATTTGTGAAAACGCATAAGTCCTGTGAATAAACAGTTCTAAATTGATACAGTCTGAATCTCAGTTCCGTTCCAAGATGGCGGATGATGACGTCAGACGAAGGCTAACACAAAATGTCCAGAATTTTCACTGTGAATCACAAATTGTATTGTTCTGATCCAATTTAGAAATAATTTCAGCAAATGTCTTTGTCCAAAGCCAGTAGGGTTGCTCTCCAGGGAAAATAATTATTATTTAGAAAGTAGATGAAGTACAGCTATCACCACTAACAATACACATGTTGTTCCTCATACGTACGAACGAACAACTCTTTCCAACACAGGAATACCTTTTCCTCAAGGTATTAGAAACTCTACAAGATGTTATGATGTGACTCTCAACTATGACTGACTACGACTATGACTGAACTTTCTTACAGGTAACTGAGCATTTAAAACAAGCTAATACGTCATTTCATGTACACATGCACGAAGTACACGTGTGATTTCGAAATCACACCTGGGCATTACAAAAGTGTAAACAAGTATAATTAGTAATGACGTAGTCACAGCCAATCATTTACACAGCTTTTCCTGACTGTTTACTTGCAACGACAAACTATCATACAAACATCGTGCTTACACGAGTCACATTTACGTTTTAAATAAATACGATGTTTCTAACAAACTATTAGACCCATGCAAACATGATCATCATAATAATAATAACTATATTTAATAATGTAAAAATGAAATAAAAATGAAACAAAGAATTAGAAGAATTTAAATTTTAACATGTATGTAATTTAACTACAGGGTCGTAACACCAGTATGCACAGAATAAGTAACCAATATGAACAGAATAAGTAACCAATATGCACAGAATAAGTAACCAGTATGCACAGAATAAGTAACCAGTATGCACAGAATAAGAAACCAGTATGCACAGAATAAGTAACCAGTATGCACAAAATAAGTAACCAGTATGCACAGAATAAGTAACCAGTATGCACAGAAGGCCAGGTTATACAAGAATTAATTTAGGGAAGTCTTACGGCGTATATTTATCAAGCTGATAATATCTTCCATCTCTGAGTCGATTTACGGAAGTTTTATTGCACATGTCTCTCAAGCTGCTCATATCTTCTATCTTAGTTATCAATCCACATGCCATTAATTATAAAATTAAAAGAACTAAACTATGGCATCTAAACAATTTGTAAACATTTCTTCATAATTAATATTTCAGTGTATAAATAAATTTTAAAACTTACGCTGGAGCGTAATTGCACACATAGTAGTATGTTCCTGCACAATTTGCATATCCGCATCCTATGTTCACTGAATGTGCCCAAACCATCTGATAATATAAATAAATAAATAAATAAATATATGTGTATATATATATATATA